>PVLA01006996.1:94062-113179 GCA_004027455.1 Hydrochoerus hydrochaeris
GCCACTGGAGCCTGCTATACTCACAGCCACTCACCAGGGAGGGGAGTGGCTGCTTGGTCCCCCGGCGTCCTAGGTCCCAGCACAGTGCAGGTCTCAGGAGATGCTGCTGGTTCCCACCCTGGGCCGCTGCAGCCTGCCACGCTCACAGCTGCTCACCAGGGAGGAGAGTGGCTGCTTGGTCCCCTGGTGTCCTAGGTCCCAGCACAGTGCGGGTCTCAAGAGACGCCACTGGAGCCTGCTATACTCACAGCCATTCACCAGGGAGGGGAGTGGCTGCTTGGTCCCCCGGCGTCCTAGGTCCCAGCACAGTGCAGGTCTCAGAAGACGACACTGGTTCCCACCCTGGGCCGCTGGAGCCTGCTATACTCACAGCCACTCACCAGGGAGGGGAGTGGTTGCTTGGTCCCCCAGCATCCTAGGTCCCAGCACAGTGCGGGTCTCAGGAGACGCCGCTGGTTCCCACCCTGGGCTGCTGGAGCCTGCTACACTCACAGCCCCTCACCAGGGAGGGGGGTGGTTGCTTGGTCCCCTGGCATCCTACTCAATTGGTTTTATAATGTTTTGTTTTTGGTTTGATTCTGCTATACCTAATTGACTGATAACTATTGTGAAGATAACGAGAAATACTATAGTACCTATTACTACCATCCCAGTATCCTACTGTGAAGTTCTGCTCCAATTTTACTGCATTGTCTCGATTGGCTTTGTTCTGTCTTACTCTGTATTTTCACTACTTTCAAAATAAAGTTAGAAAAAAAGGCAAAAAAATGTGCAATAGATACTGTAAAATGGGAAGAAGCTTCTAAAGGAAAGAAAAACTGGGATGGGTGAATGGAGAAAAGGAAGGGAAAAGCAAAATAAGTAAATAAAAATATATGATAAGATAGTTATACTAATTTCTCTTAGTTCATTGAAAAGAAAGGTTTGTGCAAATATTATTTGGACAATTAAATGCTGTTATCTTGTATACTCTGAGTAATTAATTTAAAGATAACCATACACAATGTATTAACCATTGTTACCCTCTTATTTTGTTTTGAAATTTTATTTTTTCTCTTTAAAATAAAAAATAAATTTTTACTAGATCTCATTCTCTTTTATTCTTTTTGAACTCTATTACATGAATGAACTCAAATTCTGACTTCCACAGTCTTTGCAGTATTTTGTTTTTCCTGTCTGTGCTTTTGTGTGAATATTTTCTACTGATTTCCTATGTAGCTTATTAACTTTCTATTTCTGTGGGTTTTTTTTTTTTTTTTTTTAACCAGGAATTGAACTCAGGATCTTGAGCTGGCCAAACAGGTGCTTGGGTGAGGCCTGTGGAAGCCCCAAGGAGGCCTGGGCCAGTGGCAAGCGGTGACGGGGAGAAGTAATTCCCAATAGTGGGTCAAGGACCTGTAGGATATCTTTCACGACCTGGCCTGCAAAAGGGCAGCAAGATCCCATACCTGCGGGTGCTATTCTTTGCAAAGTGCGGAGCCCATCATATGCGCGGGGGCCACCTACCTTATCTGGGGGGCGCACAGGTCCCTGTTTGAGCACCAAGTGAGGCCTTGTGGAAGCCCCAAGGAGGCCTGGGCCTGTGGCAAGTGGTGGCAGAGAGAACCACTCTGGAGACAAGACAGAGGCTGCAAGTCCACTTTATTGCGGAAGTGAGTGCTCTTACATAGGCAAGGGAGGGGGAGGAGTGATGCTAAAGGAGGAGCAACCCTTGAGGGGAGGCTCCTGAGGTGTAGTAGCCAGGCAGAGTGAATCACTTGATCTGTCAAGGATTTTTAGACTCTGAGTCTGCTCACACTCTGTCCTCTGCCAGGGCTGCCAACCAGGCCTCTGGGCCTCTTACCCCCACACTTGGGTTGCTGAGTTATACCTCCAGCCTCATATTCCTGTGTTTTATCTGCAGTTAAATCTAACTACTGCATTCACTTTTCAGTTCTATAATTTACACTTAATTCTTTTGAACAGATTCTAATTAGTGAAACTTTCATCTTTGCAGTTATTTTTAATATATTCTTCTTTATTGTCTTAAATAAGTAAGCACTTCAAAGTTTCTTGATAATTCAAGTGTCTGGATCACCTGAGGTTCCATTTCCATTGTCTGTTTTTCTTTTGTTTTTCAGTCATGATCCTGTCTCTTGGCACAGCTATTTTTAACTGAAGGACAAATGCTAGTATGAAAAAAATCATAAGGACTCTAGATGCTTTATTCCTTTAGAATGGATACACTCTCCTCTGCTAGAAGAAGGAGGACTATTTTTTAGCTATCCACAGACTGGAGTCAAAAGTAGGTTGCAGTTTTGGTCAGGACCTATAGCTTTCCAGTGCTGGTAAGGCAGAGCTTGGCAGGATGGAGGACAGGGTATGTTCACCAAAGTTCCTACTGCCCTGGGGATCATGAACACTATGAGGAGATTAATGAGAACCATTTTTCAGAGCGTTATGCTTATCTGTTTCAAGAAATATCAGTATGAGGAAAATATCAAATGCCTTCTGGGAAAAAGTGACTATAGTACTTTAGAGCTCACCTCTGTAATTTTCTCTAGAATCCTACCTCTCTGTTTTCTAGTTGCTTTAGCAGCTATCTGATGACTGTAAACCAGCACTTTCTATACTTCATCTAGAGTTTTGGTCTTGTGAAGTATGAAGGTCTATCAACTACTTCAGCCTAACCAGGAAGAGAAATCATATGCCTGGCTGGTAATTTCTGAAGGCACATTGTAGACTATCTAAAAAAAGTATACTCTGAAGGAAATTCTAAAACTTGATCATTAAACTTTTACATAATGTGAACTCTTATCCCAGCTACAAATCATTGCTTTTCAAAACAGAACTATAAATACAGTTTTAAATGAATTTTCCTTTTTATAAAATCATCATTTCAGTTAAATTCTGTTGCTTACAAACCTTACACATCCCATGCAACCTTTTTATAAAGCTATATTTAGGGAGAATGGTTAAAACAAACATCTTTGCAAGTAAGAGACTTTCATTGGTGGTAGAGGATGTATTAATGCGAAAGTAGTAAATACTAACAAAACTTACCTTGGATGATGCGGCATATGTGGTGAATCTTGAGTACCATTTGCTCGCTTTCTCTGCAACTCCTTTTCCAGCAGTGAACATACTATGCCTTAGAACATCTAGTTTTGGTACTAATAATGTATCTAAGTTAAATGAAGGTGATGGATGGGTTAATGTGTCTTGAGATCCCTCCCTAAATGGGCAAGTAGGTGAGTAAGCTGGAGAAGACCACAGTCTATCCCTTGTTTTCTCCTCACTTTTTGTGTAACTTTTAGATTTGATAAGTCTCATGGGCCTAGGAGAATTAGGAGGCAGGCTAGATCTTCTGCTTGCCTTGACCAATGTTGGGCTTTTTTTATTGGTTGATTTATCATCACATGCCCGTTGTAAATCAATGCTTGGTGTACGACTTGACAAAGGACTGCTCATGTTATTCATATACATCTCAATTTCTTCAGCTAAATCACGCCTAGCAGATGGTGTTGAAATGCTTTTGCTCTCATCTTCATCCTCCTCCTCTTCTTCTTTTTGCTGCTGTTCAGTCTCAGCAACCAAGAGAGAAAGGGGGTCAAATCCTGTTGCAACATCAGTTTTTTCAGAAGGTTTTACTGAAAAGTTGCTGTTCATACGTTGAATCCTCCTGGGATTTTGTATAGTAACATATCCCACTTTTGATCTGTCTGCTTCGTTGTCTAAATCTTCTAAGTCAAAAATAACAGCAGAGTCTATTTTATCTGCCAAACAAGTAGGACCATCAAAAGGTGTATCATCATCACTGGATTCCTTTTCTAGACTGTTTCTTTTTGATCTTAAAGATGGCTTTCCAATATCAAGACTATTTGGTCTTGTACTATTTGAGATAACATTTGAAAGAATTTTTGCATCAGCTCCTAATTTTTCAACTATATCTCCAGGGTTTGCTTTCTGATTAATTCTATTCAACATAAATCCCATCAATACACCTCCACTGAGGTTACGGTTTCTATTTCCCCAGGTCATTTGCTGCTGCAAATTAGGTTCATTGTCACTTTTATGTCTTTTCCTGAAGCATCTACTTTGAATGTTACCCATTTCATTCGTATCCTCAAGAGTTGACATCAAGAGCTGCTTTGGTAGGCTTTCTGAAAAATGAGAAAGGTACATTTAGCCACAAAAATATAATGTGCAAATGTAAGTTATCTTAAGTATTTAAAATTCTAGTAATGAAAATGATCTTAAAAGGTATTCACTGCTTTCCTGTTATTTGACATATACTATGTTAAGTATTTATATTATCCATTGCAAACATTTCAACGTTCTTATGAGTTAAGAAAAAGTATTCAGGTTTAAGTTACCCAGTCCTTAAATAATAGAACTGTGATTTGAATCCAGATTTGTTTAACTATAAAAGTTTTGTTCCTAGATACTAGGATGTACTTCTTCTAATGCATGCCTCTAAGTTTAGGAGGTTAAGGTTTGAGGATCACAAGCTCAAGGCCAGCCTGGTCTACTTAGTGAGATTCTGTCTCAAAAATAAAAAGCTAGGGAGCTGAGGGATGTAGCTCAGAGCTCTTGCCTAACATATGCATATCCCTAGATTCACATGCATGAAGAGACTTACATTTAATAATAATAAATACACATTAATTCCACCAAATGGATTAAATAACCATAGCCATACAACTGTGTGCTAAGATGAGCTTGGGACTCTGACACTTCTGCTTATTAAAATGAAAACAAACCCCTAAATCATCAAACCAAACCTAACAGATGGCAGCTATATTGACTCTACCATAAATAAAATTTATTTTAAAATCACCAAAGCTTTGGAGCTATAGACATGGGCAAGTAATTTTACATTTGCTTAACATATTGACTGCAAGTTTACACCTGTGGAACATGAATGGCTACCTCACATTTTTCAGAAACACTGTTCATTGCTTCCTACCAAATTTCTTAGTAACACTGAAAACAGAAATCCAGGTTTTTGATATCTTTAATCATCTTTATATTGTGGGAGTCTTATAAAGCATTAACTTAGGTACTACATACTGCCAATTATTCTTCTTAGGTGCTTTATTCAACAGAATTAGATCTTTGCAACTAGCTAATTACTAAAAATATACCTTTTTTCTCTTGCCATGTGACACATGCAGGCAGAAGCAAAAGATAAAAGACAATAATAAGGCCATAAAAGATTAAAAACTATTATTGTTTAATAAGCATGTTCTATTAACAAGGAAAAGAGAATATGAGAGGCAATTTTTTCTTTTATCAGTTTATGATTGAAGATATAAATCAAGACTTATTTTCTGACTTCTGTCTGACAGGTTAAAATTATAAAAAACTTACAGGAATCTTGTAACTCAAATATAATATTCTGGAATTGCATTCAAATAGATGAACAAGAGTATTCTGCAAAGTTATCCCTATGCTACGATCAAAAGACGAAGCTTTTTATTAGGCTATCCCATGGACTAGCAAATTATACTTCTGAGCCATATCTAGTTCAAGGCCTGTTTTTTGTACAGTTAATGGTTTCTGTAACTATAAAGGGCTATAAAAGTCATTTACACATACAGAATAGTAACACAAGTTGCATATGATCTGAAAGGACCCAAATATTTATTATGACCTTTCATAGAAAAGTTTTCCCAATCCTAAATTTACATATATGCTAGATTCTACTGGACTAGGCTGAATTCTGCATGTCTCTAACACAGAGGTGACAGATGATTTAACTTCCTTAGTCTAGGTTGCTTTAATGACATAATTCTAAGCAGTGACATTAATGTGGGAGTTTATGAGGGTTTCTGGAAAAACTTTTCTTTCCTGACCCAAGGAATAGAAATAGTTTGTTCTCTTCTTCTCATTCCTTCTGCCTTGAACAGAGAGTACACCTGGAGATACCAGTGGTCGTATTATAATCACAGTTAGGTCAAGAAAATTGATGGCAAAGTCCCTTAATATCTAGAACAAGTGCTTATCTTTGAATTTATTATTTGAAAAAATCTCAATTTGTTGAAGCCACTGTTAATCACATTTTCTGAAATTTAAAAGATTAGTCTTTTCTCAAATTTTTGAACACAGTGTGATAAACTCCTACCACACAGCCTTTTACATACAGTTCCCTCCACGTAGGATCCGCCCTCTCAATTCCTCCTTCCCAATCTTTATCCTTATTTATTTTCTAATCTTCTTTCCAATCTAAGTTGAAAAATCATATTCTCAAGGAAAGCTTCTAGCCAATGTCCCTTCAAACAAGACACAACTCTACTATATGTTTTCATAGCAACTTATAACCATTTTTCACAAATGTAATTTTGAACTAATTTTACAACGATTTATCCTCTTTCCATTCCTTCTTCCCACCTGCTTTCTCCATTAATACAGGGGCTCCATTTAATTTTTGTTCCTTAAATATCCCCAGCAACACCTGGTACATGCCAGTGAATAACAGAAGCTCAGAAAGTATTTACTGAATGAATATTGTCCACTGGGCAACAATGGCACGAAACAGACCAATCCAGCATATAACATGCATATCAGAATATTATACATTTTGTTACTGGTAAAGACAAAAAGTTCAACCAGAATTAAGCTTAGAGGAACATTTGAGTTAGATTTTCTCTGGTTAAACTCTCAGTAATTCAAGATATATTTACCAAATCATTAATTTTTTAAGATAATCATGAAAGAACTAGAGGTTCAAGATTTTATTTTATCATCCAATCAAATATTAAAACATCTATTTCCATATCTTTTAGCAGTAGATCATTGTTTACATATGCACAGGATATGTATGCATATGCAAATATGTATCCAATGATATAAATTAAATATCTAATATTATACTGCAAAACATAATCTGAAAGATGCTTTGAATCCTAACATGTACTAGTATGTATATGATAAAAAGATTTTAAAAAATAAGCACGCTGCAAATCACATATATAGTCTTTAGCAGTAGTGACAAATCCACGATACTTAACAAATGGAAAGTTCTTAAGCCAAAAATATAAAGGAAAAACTAATAATTCTAACACATACTAATGAAATACATTATAGCTTTTATAAAATTGAATTGTTGAGCTTACAGGGTAGCCAAAAAACAGATGATCTGATATTTATTACTCTGCAAAATGTCAGGATCAAAGGATCATTTACGGTAATATTTATATAAAAAGTTGCAGAAGCAAATCCTAAAAAAAGAGCAAGCATGAACAAAGAGTAATGAAAACATTAAACACTGCACTCTAGGAGGCTGGGACAGGAGGATCTTATGTTTGAGCTCAGCTTGGGCAACTCAACGAGATCCTGTCTCAAAGGACAAAACAAGGCCTGGGGAATACAGTTCAGTGCAAACGTCCTGAGCTCAATCCTCAATACCTAAGAGGGAAAAAAGCAGTGCCAAATGTTCCTGTAGTGAAAAATATTATTTTGAGTTGAGTATAGTGGTAGATGATAAACTCAGCTTTTTCAGAGGCAAGAGGATCTCCAGTTCAAGTCCAGTCTGAGCAACTCAGTGAGATTCTATCTCCAAATAAAATAATACTTTAAAAGGACTGGAGGATATAGCTCAATGTACAGTGCTTGCCTGTCATATATGAGGTCATAGGTACAATCCTCATTACAACAAAAAAGAAGATTTTGAAAAGAAAAAAACAGACAATGTTAAATTATCTGAAGGGCTTATCTTTCTTGCCTCTATGCAAACTAAAGAACCAGAAGTTTCATTTAAAAACTGTTTAGCTATACGGCATCCTTAGATGCATCACCTCTCCTGTTCCTCCTTCCCTCTTTCAGAAAGTCCCAAAAGTCCAAACCCAAAAGGCAATGTATAATAGGAGGTATGCCACATACTTTGTTTTAATAAAAGCTCAAATAAAATATGCCAAAAAATATAAAACTCAAACTACTAAGCTATACCATGAGAGGCTGTACAAATATAATTTTTAAAATAACTAGGAAGAACAAAGACTCATTAAAAATAAATATTCACTAGGTCACAGTACAATCCATTCTGCTCATGACAAATGTGTTCTCTTCAACTCACCTGTGCATTCTCCTGATATTTTGTCACCAGTGTTACTACTTGTGCTACTCAGGCGGACAATACTGGAAGAACTCTGATAACTTAGCTTAGGAAGGCAGTCGGCACTTCCTTTTGCACTCTCATTCTCTGATACTATAAAGATGAAAATGAAATGTTAATAAAATGTATCTATATATACTATAGGAGGTATAAATAGAAGTAACCTGTAGTCTTAAAATATATTTACCTAAAAACTGGTAATAAGAATATACTGAATACCTCTTTTTTATGTATTAGTTACCCACAAATAAATCATTCACTAATTTGAGGTCTCAAAGCATGAGTCAAATTATTAAGTACAGTTCATATATGAAGGTTCAGATTTTATATTTCCTCTTTAGTTGTGAAAGTGAGCTTTTGGTGAGGGAAGTGGGGGTGGTAATTATAAGCCACAACCCATTATAAAACTTCAACTAAAAATGTAGCTAAACCTCAGAAAAGAGATTCTGTTCAAACACATACCTATATGAATACTATATTTCTCCAATGATAAGAGTATTTTGTGAGCTATATACATCATTCAATTTTATAGTACTTGAACACTGATCACTGAGGTCATATATGAAAAATCTATATGAAAGTATTATTGGTAGGGAGAGCTTACAAAGAAAGAAAGATATACTTTATTACTTAAAAGTCATTTGTATTTTTTATGAATACATACACAATTTTATACATTTTCAACTTAAACTTACAGGAACTAGAATCACTCTCTTTCTTATCTTTTTCTTCTTGAATATACTCAGTAGATGCATCTCCTCTTCTAACTTCATCCTTAGATAATGAACTGTACCCAAGATCAGACTGTCCACCTGGTTAATAAAAAGAAAAAAAAAACACCCTATGTTGTTTATCGCACTTCTTTAGGGAAAGTACTTGAAATCAGGAGCAATATTAGTATTTTGGATAAATTCTAATTGAAAGCTATCCCTACCATGTATCCATTCATGTAAGAAATTTCAAAACAATTACTTTTGGCTCCACAGTGCAGTAAACAGTTCATTCACATTACTATGTGTGCACTTAAAGACACAGATCAGTTCATGTCCTTCGTTGGAGAAGGACTGGGTTTCAACTACGGAGTGGACAAGATATATCATAATGGAACATTGATACATAGGTCACTGGAGTGCAGTACCTGATGACTCTTCCAAGGAGTTAAATTTCTTTAAATTTATTGACAATGTTTTCAAAATTTAAATGAAACATTGCAGGACTGTACATGAAGTACTAATATATAGAAATAAGAAAAATACCTAGTAGCAAAGTTACTGTTAAGAAAGCAAAGTTATATAAATTTAAGAAAACTACAACAGTGTTTTGTGAAAGAGGCTTATCACTTTTTAACTCCACTAGATTAGTATCAAAAGACAAGGTTCTGATTTTTAAAAAATAGGGCCTCACTATGTAGCTTAGGATAACCTTGAACATATGATCCACCTGCCACTGCTTCCCAAGTGCTGGTATTACAGGCACACACCACCATGCCTGGCATACACCACCATGCCTGGCATCAACTTAATCTTTTTGTTTGAATCTCAAGTTCCCAGATTTGTTAAGACAAGGTTGGTATGATTAAACTAAAAATAAAACTGTTTGATAAACTTGTGAATAAATCTAAAAATATTATATACCAGTAGTATTTACTTCAATACTTTCAATATATATATATATATATATATATATATATATATATATTGGTACTGGGGTTCAAACTCATGACCTTGCATTTACCAGGCAGGCATTTATGCCGCTGAGCTAAATCCCATTTTTTTGTTTGTTTGATACCAGGCATTGAACTTACTACCTTGTGCTTTCCAGGCAGGCACTTATGCCTTCACTGTAATTTTGAGTTTACATTTTTCTAATTGAATTTTAAAATCCCATTTGCAAAGAAATTACAGATAGAAACACATAAAGATAATCTTGAAATTCATGTCTTTGTAAGCTTCTGCATGGTTTAAGACAGGCTTTCAAAAATCCATAGTTAAAAATAAAAGATCTCATCATTTTTCAGAGATAATGCTTGAAAATGATTGCTACAACTGATTAAATTCACAGTACGTTATCAAGAAATAAAACCACTGAGGCAGGAGGATTGTTGCCAGTTTGAGACCAGCCTGGTGAGCTCAAGGTCAGCCTAAACTTCACAGTGAGACCCTGACTCAAAAGGAGAGGGAAAAAAAAAAAGAAAGAAAAGAAATAAAACCAGTGAAAGAAAAATTGCTATTATATTTCAACACAACCAGCTTATGCTTATTAATCTTAAAGTAGAAATAGAAGTAGACAGATAAAAAATGTTGACACTGAAGATAAATTCATATTTTATCAATAATGCTTCAGTTTTTAAAATTTCTGTCCATTCACAGCATGTGCATAAACTATTTAAAAATTATGTACGAAAAATTTTAAAAACCATGTATAATTTTTAAATGTAGTAATGAAAACTCAGATTAGTATATTTTTAAGTGTTTTGGCTTCAAAAGAGAAGGTTTATGTACAAAGCTTGTATTTCAATGAGCCCTATGCTCTCTTCCATGCTACAATGCTATATTTAATATTTAAAATTCTAACTTTAAAAGTTTAAGATCCATAAGAATATACCACAATATAGAGAGTTCTTGGGGTACCCTTCATCCAACTTCCTTACTGATACCCTATAAAACCGTAGGGCAATGTTAAAACCAGAAAATTAACATTGCATTAACACTACTAAGAAACAGAGCAAAATCTATCAATATTTTCATAATTACAACGAATTTCCAAGAGAATGGCATGGTAAAGGGGCTAGGCACAACACCTGCCTACCATTGTAAGGCCCTGTGTTCAGTGCCTAGCACCATATGCACATAAAAGGAGTAGGGGTGTAAGGAAGAATGAGAGGAGGGAGGGAAGGAGAAAAAATGGTGGGAGGGGTTAAGAAAAGGCAGGAGGAGGAAAAAAGATGGATGAGGAGGAGGAGCAGAAAAGAAAAAGAAGAGCAAGCAAAAGATACAGTGAAGAGATGTGTGGCTACCCAGAGTTACATTATTATGGACTAAATTTAAATTCTTAATTAAAGTACTTTACAACCTCTCAAAGAATAAAATTACATGTAGTTATTCAGTTCAGTATGAAATTAAGTACCTAACATATAAAATTTAAAAGTGACAGGTAAGCACTTTTCACTGAAAATAAAAATTTTAAAAATACAGGCTAGCAAATCTTGTTTTGAAAATGCACTGTAACGAATATATACATAAGCACACACAAACCTGTACTAGATCTATCATCAGTAGCATACACTTTGATTAAACCCGTATTAAAAGGTGCCTGCTCCACAGTGTGTGTCCCATGACCACTATCCATGCTGCCATGACTAACAGTATCCAGGTCACTGCCATCTGCTTGAGAACACAATTTGATAGCATTTTACTACTCAGCGAGACACCAAAAATATACATTAGAGTTTGTTGTTCAAGCTAATAGTCTACTAATGTAATAATAAACATGAAAAGTGCCACATAAGCAGCAAGATACAACACAAAAAAACCTACTGTGAATTATCAATAAACACTGAAACAAGATCAATGACGGTTGATAATTTACTGGAGAAAAAATTTTTTCTAAGTTTTAAAATTTTTAAAAAATACAGGCTAAGAGCTGGGGATTTAGCTCAGTGGCATTAGCACCTGCCTTATAATCACAAAGTTGTGATTTCAATCCATGGTACAAAAAAAAAAAACAAAGAAAAGAAAAGAAAAGAAAAGAAAAGAAAAGAAAAATTCAGGCTATGCTGAGGATTTACCTCAGCAGTGTAAGTGCCTCCTTGTACAAGGTCGTGAGTTTGATCCCCAGTACAAAAAAAAAAAAAAGAAAAAAAAAACCAAAAAACAAAAAACAATTTACAGGCTGAACTTCCCTAATCCAAAAATCTAAAATGCAGAACTTTGTAAGTGCCAATGTGACATCACAAGTGCAAAATCCCATGCCCGGTTGTATGCATGTGACAGATCACAGTCCATTACAGGCACACTAAAAATACCTTCAGGCCATATTTACAGGGTTTATATGGAACATAAATAAATTTTGCATTTAGACTGTGGTTCCACCTTGGAGATATCTCACTATGTATATACAAATCTTCTAAATCCTCCCTATCCCAAATCTGAAACACTTCTGGTCCCAAGTTTTGTGGATAAGGGAGAGTCAACTTGCATTAATTAGAATCTGCTCAATAGTAATAAAAGCCAAAAAATATTCAGTATTTTGAAAATACTAAAAATTTCTAAAAATAAAAAATGCAAACCACTCAACTAATTTTAAAGAAAAAGTAAAACACATATATACCTTAATTACCTGAAAGAGTTGTTTGTGATGAGTGTGCACGTTTCTTTAAAGCTCTTTTGAACTGTACTACTCCTAAAACAACATTTCTTACTTTTGTCCAGAGAAAATAGCCACTACGACTTCTTGAAGGCCAGGTACTTTCCAAAACAGCCTATTCATTAAAAAAATAATAATAATGAAATAATTTTTATAAATGAACATACACTGGCTCTAGAATCAAGCTAAAGAATATTAGACTATAAAATGAAGAACACAAAATTCTTATTGATTTATAAAACGTATTTTGGATACTCTAAAATAAATACCAAAAAACCCCTGCATCTGTTACTTCTGCCATTAAACTAAGCTTTTATAATGACAAAAATAATTTTCTCCATTAAATCAAAATGATTACCTTATTATAATAACCATAAGTAATTGCATTGGGATCAATACCAGCTTTCTGCATTTCAAAAAGTACTCGAACTGCAAGCACTGGCTGATCATACTGCCCACAGAGCTGCATAAGAATGCGGTAGCACACCTGAAATACAAGTCAAATAGTATACAGCAACAAAAATACTTATGTACATAAATCTAGGATAAAATGATGCAGTGTAAAGAATAACTGTTACCTCATCAGGTGGATCCATCTTCTTTGACTGCATTTTTTTTAGCACATCATAGGCTGTTTTCAGAGCCCTGACTTTGGAATGACACACTTTCACATATGCTGGCAGACAAATAAACCACAGCCCGTAACAGTGGCGCAGTAGGCACCTAGACCACATTTGAGGAATGGAAGAATACTTCTTGGCAATTTTATGGGCTGATTTAATTTCCTAGAGAAAAATGCAAAAATCTCATTAATACATTCAGACTTAAGACTATCTTATTTTAATGGAATGCTAAAAAAGTAAAAATCATACACTTTTATAATGCTTCCATAAGAAAATTTGTGTAAAATTAATACATTGTCAAGCTTCTCTTATGTATTTTGCAATATGTAAAATAAAGTTCTAGCACAAGGTGACTAGGATTCTTTTTTGATGTGAGATTACTATAAACTACATTCAGAGTGCATAAAGAGAATAATACAGTAATAGTTATATACAGGGTGGTAAAGTATATTAAGGGAGGATAGCATCAAATTTACTTCTCATTCTAATACTTGAATATGTGAAGAATTCAAAAATTTCTAAGTACCTGTTTTGTTCTTCTGAACATGGGAGAAGGGCTATTAGGACTACTCGATTTTGAAGGCAATTTACTCTTCTGTGTTTGAAGAAATCCTTCAGGTCTCTCGAATAAATTGTTTCTAAGAACTGGAAACCCATTATAGCTGTTTAAGAAAAGAAAAAAATTCTCAAGCACACAAAGACAATCACAGTGGTTATGAGCTAAAAATTATGACCAATAACTTAAAAGAATTTATCTCCACTAGGCTATTACATATACTCAATACTTATGTTATCATTGCTTTTTTATGAAAATATTTTAAAAATGTAACATCAAAATACAGACTCAGTATGTCTTATAGTTGTGAGAAGAAATACACTTAAGTGAAGTTGGTATCAAATGCCAAAGTAACCTCAAACTTTGAAAAGTCAGTATTTATGTAAATATATAGCAAGCATATTAGAAATTGTGATTATTGGTAAGAGATCCATGATATCAATAATCTTTCAAACAACACAACCATAGACTTCACTGCTTTGGATTAACATATTTACTGTAGAAACTCTCTTAAAAAGATGCAAACAACAGCTTTAGGTGTAATATACTAGACCTCGGGATTTGTAATTATGAACTGGTTTGTCAAGACTAGCTAGTTAGGTCCTAACTGTTCAGAATCACACTTATATATTAAAAAACAAAACAAAACATAAAAAACTCCAGAAAGTGGAGAAATAGAACTTGGAAAACGGCAAAGATTAGAACTGGCTCTATGAGGAGGGAGGTCTAATTAGGGTGTTAGAATGAAATATTCTGGGCACTTAAAATGTTGCAGCTAGGAGAAACACATGTTGAAAAGAAAGCCAAAAGCAACATAATTAGCCTACATTATAATATTCATAAAAATTATATAGCTTTACGTAGTTAAGAAGAAACCTAAATACAGTAAGACATGGTAAGACATGGTAAATAATTATGTATTACCACATGCAAATTCAGTAGAATAAGAAAGTACTAGTAATGAGTAAATGTGCAGGGGCAAAACAGCAAAAAAGTTTAGGAAAACTGCATCCTTTCTAAAAAAGCCATTGCATATATAGGAGGTGTCAATGTGACCGCTTTACATGTCTTAAGGAAATGCCTCTTTATGTTACACACGGTGTGAATATGAGCCATCTCTGATTCAGAGTACCCACTGCGGTTATTAAAGACATTTTGGTGTTTTGCCAGTGATTGTTATGGTCACACCCACATTATACTGCTGGTCCAAGAAAAAAAAATGACTACATTCTGAAAAAAAAAAAAACCAAAAAACTGAGAATGTTTTAGATTAAGTAATCTAAAAAAAAGGACTAAATCTAAAAATAACATTAAATTATAAAGTGAAAACCAGACCACATAAAGAAAAACTATTAGTGAAACACACTAAAAGACTCAGAAACAGAAAGTACTACAGAGATAAAAGAAATGAGATCTTGTTTTAGAAGGAAAAAGAAAAGAAGAAAAATATTAGTAGAAAATTTTAAACATCTTTGACAAAAGACAGACTTTAAAAAATGATTATGAGCAACACCATCAATGGAAGACAAGAGCAGGAATCAAGTAGCCTATAAATTAATTCATGAATATTCAGTACACCAATTTTTCATCTGTAAAATGAAAAATTAAATCAGTCATAAATAAGTATGCACTGAAACATCTTTTTTAAATGAAAATAACAAACTAAATAACTTTCAGATATGAAATAGCTTTAGGATTTTTAAAATAAGAAGCATTATCGGAGAATCAAAACCAATTAACATCTAAAGGGAAATACAATTTTAGGTAAAAACAAATGTATACAGTGCTAAAAATTAAATAATGAATCTACTCCTATCACAGTCCTTATTTTACTGTGTTCAGAACTTTTCCCTCTTTCTCACTAGACTTGAAGGCAGGACCAATGTGTTACTGAAGCCTATACACACAGCATTTAGCAATGTGTGACAAAATTTCTTAAATTAACAATAATTTTAATATTTCTCAATTTTTATTAATTAAAAATTTTGTAAACAAGAATGGCTTAAGAAATTGTCTCATCCAAGTCTCAGCCACAAATACAGATCTTGAGATAGATTTAACTTTTTGTAAACCAAAGTTACATTCATCAATATATGTATGGAAGAAGAGAGGGAGTGAAAGTGAAGAAATCATGTTTATTAAGAAGAGAAATAAGAATTCTACAATAAAAGTGCTGCATTTGAATGGGGAAGTCTAATCACTTAAGCAATATTCATGACACAGAGATAAATTAGAGATCTGCCCAAATCTGTATTACATAAAATTATATATATTTTCTCTCCATTTAAATCTCAAAACTTAATAATGGATGTGTGATGAGCTTGCTTACCACCTAAAAATTAGGTATCTGTAAAATTTGGATTTTTGAAAATACCACAGTCCTTAGAAAGCTATGTCACAGATGATAGACTGCTTCTGTTTCAATCTCAAACATTCTGCTTCTTGAATACCTGTACTGTAAAGGGGGTTCTTCACCATTGGGTAGATGGGGGATCTCAGGTGGTGTTACAAAAACAGTGTGTTCACTTTTGAAAGACTCATCCAGTTCTATAAGTCGTACTTCACCACTCTTGTCCATATCTACCTGAAAGAATTTTAAAGACATATACTTTAAAAAGCCTATTAGCCAAGTGTCCATCTACAGGTAATGATTAAACAATTTGTAAAAACATATACTAAAGAACTATTAAAATAGCAAACTGAAAAATTATTGTATACAGTACACTATCTTTTTAGCATGAAACTAGAATAAAAAATACTCTTTTCTACTTACGTTTATATAAAGAAATACATGGAGAAGAGGAATAAGATGGATTAAAAACAAGATGGAACTTAAGATACTCCAATACAGTCCACAGAATTATATTTGGTAAGGAAAAACTAATACTATCCAATATACCTGTAATCAGTAAGATTGGAGAGCAAGAATTGTTAATGAGATATATCTTAAAAAGAAGGTGTTAAGGCTGAGTATATAAAAGAAAGAAAAAGAAAGAAAGAAAGAAAGACCAAACAAAAAAAGGAAGTTTAAAATTTTTTCTATTAACAAATATATGCAAAATCTTCTTACATAAATTGGATATAATTTCACAGTACTACATACTATAATTTCCGTAATTAAAAAATATTGGTAGTGGCAAGCCATAAAAGTAAACTAGCTAACATTAGGGCATGCTTCAGAATTACAACTAATGACAAGAGAAAATATTCACAAAATAATGATAAATGAAAAAAATGAAGCTAAGCCATATATATACATTATGATTAATATTAAAACAGTATGTATGTTATACAGATATGTCTCTGTATTCTTTCATACACATACACAACACATATGCATGCAAAAATAAGTCTCAAAACATAAACTCTGGGTAGTATCAATTAATAAATTTTCTTTTTCGATCAAAAATAGATTATTAGTTTCATTTGATTTTTTTAAATACAAAAGTAATAAACATCAGAATAAAAATTTAAACAAGGTAGAACATATTTTTAGAACAACAAACTATTTCAATTCTGTTGGGATATTTAAAAATCAATCAGCATAAAAGATGGTA
Source organism: Hydrochoerus hydrochaeris (assembly GCA_004027455.1). Lineage (NCBI taxonomy): Eukaryota > Metazoa > Chordata > Mammalia > Rodentia > Hydrochaeridae > Hydrochoerus > Hydrochoerus hydrochaeris. The sequence continues at coordinate 111,259 of PVLA01006996.1, forward strand.
TCTTCCCTTGTTATCTTGTCAAAGACTTTTATATGGTAAAACTAGCAATGATACAACAAATATAATAAGTTGGGTAATCACATACCCTGCACTACTCAAACTCATACTATCTTTTTTAGAAAGCAAGATGTTTAAACATTTCTATTACATTCTTAAGAAAATAATCCAATGTGAAAAAGTAATCAGCCTAAAAGATGTTTTTGTAGGACTGCAATAGAAACTAACGTCAAAAAATAGGTAAAGAATAGTTCAGTTCACTGGATGTAATATATATTGTCACTAATAACGAAAATAGTTCGCTTTTTTGGGGGGTTTTTTTGGTATTGGGGATTGAACTCATGACTTTGCGTTTGCCAATCAGGCACTTATGTCGCTGAGCTAAACCTCCGGCCCTGCTAATAACAAAAATAGTAATGATTGTACAGATTTAAGGTTGAACAAAGTTTGCTTTTAGTAGCTCCTGAAAGCTCATCAAAATGAGAGTAAGATGATTGGGAGGAAAAGAAAACCTACAAAGATAAAATGAACTGGAGAGAGGACAACAACAGAGCTGGAATCCAAAGCATTTTAGAAGCTACTAAGTCACTGACCCATGAAAAGTGAAGGCCAAGGAAGAGAGAAACCCAGAAGCCCACCATTTTCTTCTACCAGCACAGGAATAAAAAGTGCCAGATACCTGTGAACTGGGAGTGCAAGTGAGGCTGCAGCAGGATTTAAAAGCCCACATTTAAGGACTCACAAACCATGGCCACAAACCATGGCCCAACCTAAGACAGGACACCAGCTCTCACCAAGGCTGACAGAAGACTAGGTTAGGTTTTTCACTCAAGCGCACTGGGGGAAATGAGGAAGGTTACTGAAAACAGATGAATTAAATGTCCACATGTAACAATGAGGAGAAAAAGTCAGTTATTTCCCACTCAACTGTGAATACACTAGCAGTTAGGCCCATGTTCCCCAGGATACAGACTGGCTAGAGATTGCAGGATACCTCTCAAGAAAACTAATCGACTTAAAAGGAAGAAAAAAAAAAATACAAGCACTGTAATTTACAGGGATTCCAATGATGTAGATGAGTTCTTTTATGATTATCAACTCAGAAGTAAGGAAGCCTCAAGCCCCACTTTCCCAGAGAGCATTCCTATGAGCTTTTGCTTCTTCAAAATGACAGCCACGAAAAAAAAAAAAAAAAACCAAAAAAACCCAACCCAAAATCCCGAGAAGGAAAACCAGTAACTTTAAAGAACGCAAAATAAACAGATAAATATATTCAAAAAAGGCAGTGAATGGAGGGAAAAGACAACTTCAAAGTAACAAAATGAGTAAGCCTACACTCATAAAATAAGATGCTACATAAAGAAGGAACATTGAGTGACTCTGTAGGAAACTGTAAATGTGACAATTTGTACTATAAAGGCTGGAAGATTAAATTGAAGAAATCTCTCAAAAAAATAGAACTGAGAGAAAATGACATATAAAGAGGATCAGTCCAGGAAGGATAATGCCCAAATAATAATGTGTCTGAAAAAGAGAACAGAGTTGAGGAAAGAAATTAAACAACAACAAACTGCAAGAAAATTCCCCAGAACTGAAAGAAATGTATTCACAGACTGAAAGAGCTGACACGTTTGAGTTGAAGAAGCGGAGGCGGGGGCGGGGGCAGGGGAGGGGGCGGAAAATCCAGGTCTACACAAGGCATATTCTTAGGAAGTTTCAGGAGGATCAGGGATCTTAAAAGCTTCCACAGAGAAAAGTGGATCAGGCATAAAGGAACAGAATGTGAATTGGCATTTAAGTTCCAACAGTAACAATGGAAACTAAAACAATGGAGCAGTGACTTCAAAAGTTTAATCCAACAAAATCACTGATGAAGTCCTGGGGAAAAGCAAGACTTTCAGGTAGGCAGGGAGGGAGGGAGGGG
>PVLA01006997.1:0-99779 GCA_004027455.1 Hydrochoerus hydrochaeris
ATTTAAATGTTTAAAAAGGAACAATTTTTCTACCAGTAGTATATATCAAAACTATCATTTTTTTCAGTGAGCAAAATAAATTTAGAACTTAATATATATAGTTTTACCTTAAAAATTTATTTATTATCATGATTTGTTCTTTATGCTCTGAATTTTAAAAACCTATATAACATAGCTAAGAATTTATTACATATATTTATGGCCCAGGAAGAAATGATTTACTTACTAACTCTATGTGAGAAAGTGTGCTTCAAAATTCACATCAGAGAAGAAATAAAATTCTGACTTTAAAACAAACTACAATCTTCATCCCCAGGGTGTTATTAAAAAGTTGGTATATTTTCTAAAGAACACATTTAAATATCTTTTCTATCAGCATTTTAACATTCTACAATGGTTTTTGTTAGTCATTTGTTATTGCCTTTGAGATTTAATTCAATTGTCTATGATGTGTTTCTTAGTCTAACTGCTCTCATTTTTTGTCTTTAAAATAAGACTTGTTCAGAGTAGGATTCTTCAGAAAATGATCCTTTCATTTTTTTTTATTAAAATCAAATATTTCTAGTGGGTAATCAGGGAGTTTTCAAATGAATTTAAATAAGAAAACAAAATGCTTTTTATTAAATAGGTATTATCCCTTTAACCAGTTTATTTTGTTTGTGGAGTTTTTCAATTTTAAAAGTTTCCAGAATGTTGACTTTAAACTGCTTCTTATGAAAAGTAAGTTGGTAATAAGAAAACACGTTCAGTTACTCAGCATTTACCAAATTGCCTGACTCTGAGTTCCAGTGCTAAATGTGGCACACTAGTTAATTGTAGGACAAATAAATGTCCAATTATACTTCTTAGTCTAATCTAAATCTAAATAGATTTAGATAGATTTAATGACTTGCACACCTAAAACCTTTGAAGTACTAACGTGAACCCTGTTTCTGACTCTAAAATTCATTCACATTGTTGCCACGGCAGTTACTGGAAATGACCCACTGGCGTTTGAATGAATGCAGACAAGTGTGGCAGGTTCACGAGTGGTGTGGAAGGAGGCTGTAACTCCTAGGTTTTGGTATCTTTCACTTGCCAATCAGGTCAAGTGTTTCTAATTTTTTTCCACCTAAATCATTTTTCTGATAGGAGATGGCAAATACTGGAACCGATAGGAACTTTCCAGTGAGTAAAAACAGTCTCTTCTATCTCAGAGGAAGAATGTCAAGTCTTCAAAAGCCAAATGATCCAAAGAACCCAGAGGAAAAACGCCCCAAGTGACTCCTGCACCTTGGGTCTCCTCCCCAAACAAGTCCTGTGTACTATCAGTTTTGATAAGCAGCCTTTCCTCACCCATGAGGCTATAACATGATAATGTCATTCAATAACTCTCACACCCTTTCCTGCTATTTGTCCAGCACAGGAAACTCAGGATTTTCTTGTCGTGTGGACACAGCGGAAATATCTAGCTAGCAAATACTGACTCTCGCATGCAAACAGATCCATATCCTCTTTCCGCCTGACAACTTCCTTCCTGCATGCTAAGAACAATCTACCCTTCATTTTTGTTTTCCGGACTTTATACTGACTACTCTGAAAGCCCTTGGGGAGAAGACTAATGTAAACTTCCACTTAGCAGCAACAGCTGGGTTTTCAGACAAATAGGCTGACATTGAACATGGCTGAGGGTACTAGAGATGCCCTTTAAATATAGCAACGCAGTGTAGCAAACTGTGCTCCATGCCAGAGAAGAGAGTGTGCTAAAAGGATAACCTACAAGGATGACCTCACTAGATGCTTTAAACTCAAATCTAAGTTATTTAAAATTATATCATAGGCTAGAAAAAAATCTCCTGGCTAGTTAACATTCCAGAACTGGACCTGTATGATGTTGTCCAAGTTTGGATTTTTAAAGACACACAAGTCTAGATCCAGATAGGCAGAGGATCTTATGGTTGTACACCCCAAATTAGCAGCTAAGTTTCCTGAGCTCACTCAAGCACCTTGGGCCTCCTTAGAGACGTTCAAAATCACCATTCATGTTTGAGTTAGGTAGTAAAAGGTACCTGGCTATTGCAATAACTTCTTGATTTACAATAGACAAAGAACTCACACTCTGAAAACCCAACACAAATCTAAAATAATTAAACAATTTCGAGACAGCGTTTGCCTCCTTCTACAAAAGCAGTTTTCTTAGAATTGGTGGCTTATAACAGGCACAGTTGAAAGCTCACTTATTGTTGTCTATAATTCCAATTGGTTTAAAATGTTTTGCTTTCTGGACAGATGTAGTATCAGGACGTTACTCAGCAACTAAGATTCAGATGAGTGTAACAGCACAAGGAAAATTCTAGCAATTGAAAACAATGGTGCCAATCACGAAGTCTGTTATCCTCAACAGACCTTATTTATCCTCAGATGCTCACTATGAGTTCAACATGAAAACGAAACCTAACAATGAAAACAGAAAAAAAAAAAACTATTTATTTATAGCAATTGTTTTTCACTAGTACATGCTTGCACAAGGGTGCCATGGAGGTTGGTACATGTACACAACACATCTTAATTATTTTTCATCCCTTATCCCTCCCACCTCTCCCTGCTCCTTTCAACTCTTGGTACCCTGCCCATTTGTAAAAGCTCTGCTTTCACTTTCTCTTTCAACTCTAATTCTTTACCCCCTTTTCCTTTCCTCCCTATCCCTCCCTCCATCTCTTGTTCCCTTTGCCACTTGAAAAAGATCTCCCTACTTCCTCCTTATATTTTGACATATTAAAGAGACTGTGTGATATCTATCTTGCAATATTTGTATGCCTGATCTATTTCACTTAATAATATGATCTCAAGGTTAACCCACTTTCTTACAAAAGACTCAAGATTAGCGTTCTTTGTGGTAGAGTAGTACTGCATTGTGCAGAAATACTACATTTTCTTTATTCATTCATTCATCCATTGATGGACATATGGGCCATTTCCAAGATTTAGCTATTATGAACTGTGCTAATTATAAACATAGGTGTGCATATAGCACTGTGATATGATTTCTTTAACTTTCAAGAAGACACCTAGTAGGAGAATATCTAGATCAAATAGAATTTCTGCCTTTAGTTTTTGAGGAATCTCCATACTGATTTTCATCATGGTTGACTACTTTAATTCCTACCAGCAATGTAGAAGGGATCTTTTTTCCCCATAGGCTAAATAACATTTGCTATTTGCTTTTTTGATGAAGACCATTTTTTTCTGTAACAAAATAGAATTTCAGTTTTGCTTTAATTTCTATTTCTCTAATGGCAACTGAGATTAGGCACTCCTTAATACATTTATTGATAATTTGTACCTCTCAGTTGTTCATTTTTAGATTAGGACTTTTATTTTGAAAAGTCTATTTTTTTTCCTAGCTATTTATATGTTCTACATATTATTAGTCCTCTGTCCAAGGAATATCCAGAGGTGGCAAAAATTATTTCACATTTTGTAGGTTGGTTATTCACTCTGTTGGTGGTTTCCTTTGCTGTGCTGAAGCTTTTAAATATGATATCTCATGTGTGGATCCTTAGTATTATTTCTTGTGCCACTGAGATTCTTTTCAGAAAGTTCTTTTCTATACTATGTCTTCAAGAGTTTTACCCATTTCATCTTCCAGCATATTGCTTCTATTTTAACAAGTAGATTTTGACCCATTTTGATTTGAACTCATTATATGATGAGATGCATGGGTCTAGACTCAATATTCTGTATGGGACTATCTAATTTTTCCAACATCATTTATTAAAGAGGTCATATTTCCTCCAGGTTATGCTGCCAAAATTGATACAGAGATATATGCAATCTCAAGTAAAATACCAACAGCATTCCTCACAGATCTAGAGAAAACAATACAAATATTCATATGGAACCAGATGAGAGCCAGCAATCCCACAAAACAAAAGCAAAGTGGGAAAATAACAATTCCAGTTCCAGCTATATTGCAAAGCTACAGTGATAAAGCCAGCTTTGTACTGGAACAAAAATAGACATGTCAGAGGAACACATAGAGAATGCACAAACAACCCCAGGCACATTCAGCTATTAGATCTTTGATAAAGCCATTTTTAAATCAGTAAATATTATTCACAGCTACATGATCATCTTTTATCAATTTATCCAGATGATAAATTTTTACATCTTTAAACTGCATATAAATTTACCTAATGATAGGACAATAAGGGAAGTTAAAATGCACTTTGAGTGTTCTCATCAGGATTCTAATTAGATGGAAGGACTAACATATACTCTGCTGGCTCCCAGCTAAAGTTTCACTTGATCATACATGTTATCATGATCATAAAGCACAAATACAAAAATAATATGAAAAATATCCCAAACTATTATTGTTTGTTTTGCACCAGAAAATATCCTAAAAAGTCTCGTGTGGATTATCTCATTTTAAACTCTGTAGCTGAGCATGTTGGCACAAGCCCATAATCCCAGCATTCTGGGAAGGCTGAGAACACAAATTTAGTTGAACCTGTGCAATTTAGTGAGTGTTTCAAAATTTTTTTTAAAAAAATTAAAAACCATTAAAACTCTAAAAGGGTAAGTTCATGGTTTATGTAGGTGGCCCCCAGGCCTCATGCATTTGCACTGTGCATTTGTGATTGGTTCATTGTCTAGCACTTGGGTTGATGTTGCCAGTGCTACACCCGCCTAGCGGTGGAGCCAGCATACAATGTAATGGTAGGAAGAAGGCATGTCTCTCTCTCTTGCCGGTCCATGCTTGCTATTTGCAGCCACCATAATCTGCAGCCCCGCCATGCCACCCTGCCTTGGAGCCAACTGAGTATGGACTGAAACCTCCAAAAACTGTAGGAAATAAACTTTTGCTTTCCCAACTTTGGGCATCAAGTATTTTGTCTCAGCGATGAGTAAAAAGTAACTAAGATAGGTTGCATTTATGTATTTCAGTATTGTGTTTGTAGTTGACACTAAGCACTGTTTTTAGAGAACTGATTAAATTATTCCTAGAAAAAAATCCTATAATGGAACTGCTATCCCCACTTTTATAGATGAAGAAGTTGAGACACAAATAGACCAACTTGGTCATGGTTATAGAATTAGTAAGCAGTGGAGCTGCAGCTAGAAATCAGGGAAATGAATTCTAATCACTCTAAATTTACAATCTATGACCTTGACTTTGAAGGACTTGCTGAGTTGCAGGTTCTTCATGTCTAGCACTGGTCTAATATTAACTGTGTTTTCTCCTCCACAGAGTTGTCATTTGGATCAAATGAAAAAAGATGTACGAGCAATTAACATAGAATTTCCCTTACCTTAACACACACAAAGTCTAATTACTAGGGTGAAGAAGCAGGCTCTATGTCAATTAAACATAAAAGCCACATTTCTTGTCATATGTTTTTTTGTTTCTTTACTTCCTTTAACAATTTCTGACATTTCCCTTAGCTGGTTCCACGGAAAGTATGCCATGTCATTTGAGAGCATAGGGTAATTTAATTCATAATTGATTGGATACAATGTCAAAAAGTAAAGAAACTAGGGAGTATTGGTTTTGGCTACATCATAACTTGGATGGGAGTTCTTGAAAGCACTTTAGAAAGGAATTTTACACATCCTTACAGTACTAATTTACTTGAAGATGCTGCTGCTTTGGCTCTACTGTTTATTCCTGGAAGTGACGCACTTCCCAATGGAGACCTGATCTCAGATGGAGGCACGGGGAAATAAAACGCAGTGTCTCCATCATCGCACCCCAGGCTTGGGATGGCTTCTGCTTGCACACACCATATACTAAAGGCCTCAGACTCTCAGACACCTGATGAAAACACTGACCCTCCTAAGAGTAAATATTGGTGCATATAAATGAACAGGTGCATTTCTGAGTAGACGCTCTGCTTCCTTGGAGAAGATGAAATTTCAGAGCCAGAGAGGAAAGAGTTTTGAATAATTTCACCTATCTGCTTCTATCCTTCCTGTCCTATAAATGTAGCTGAATGGTGAAAAACAACCTAGTATTTATTAATTGACTTTTTTATATGAAACACTTTAAGGGATCCACATTATCCCTCTTAATACTCACCATACACCTCACCATGCATTGTTCTAATCCTCATCTTAAGGAATTTGAGGAATTTCTTAGAATTTAAACTTAGGGGGATGAATATACAGCTGGTAATTAACAGAGCTGTGATATGAACCCTTATAATGTGGTTCTAGTTTTCATGCTACAAACAATATCTTTGTAACTTTGAAAAAATAATAACAATAATAATGAGAAGAACAAAAAGTGATTGTATTTTGATCAATAAAATAACAGGTAGTTATGTCATATGCAGATGGTGATGAACAAGGTAGCCATTCTTTCTTTCCTTCAACATGGAGCTCATTGTTTACAAAATAGGTATTGAGACATAAGGGTTAATTTCATCTGTAAATAACATTTTTCAAGAACCTTCAGTGAAAACTGGCAAGTGGCATTTGCATCATAAATGGAATCTTCAATTTAAAATTCCCAGCTCTTGGGAATTTCAGCTTAAACTTTCATGGAGAGAAGAGCAGCAGGGACAGCAAGAAAAGACTAAGCAAGAGAGGTCTACACTGCGAAGATTCCCAGGAGGACTCATGACCGCATTTTACCTCCCAAAGAGCGCAGCATTAGTGTGGCAAGCCAAGTTCAAAGGGCAGAAACAAGAAAATGCATGCATGTATATACCTTATGAAGCAATGTGGAAAGAGCCAAGAGGTTAAAAGACATAGTGATTGAATATGGGTAAAGAAAATTTAAAGTTATCTAAAATCGTACATTAATTTCACAGAAGCAGAAACTTGATCGGAAACATAAGTACAGTGAAGAGAAGGAAGGTGTGGAGAACTGACCTGTGACTAATAACTAGTTATCTCCCTAGCATAATGCACTGCAGGAAATAATAAAAAGCAGAAGTACACTTGTGCAATATTCCCACAATAAATAGAAATGAAAAAATATTTGTAGATTTATAGTACTTGAAGCATATATTTTGCTATATATTTCAACTAGTCTTATAAACTACCTTGTGAGATAAGCATAAATCCTGTCAAAATGGAATGTTAGTAGTTACTTATCTACTGAGATAAATGACCAAGAAACGAGATTCTAAATACCTAACTTCTGTCTGAGATCTGTCATTCCTTTACAAGTTACCTGATTTTTAAAAAAATTCCCAAGGGGCAAGGAACCATTTATTATTAGCTGGAATCTTAACTTGAACATGATATAAGACTCTTGAGTTCTGGTATGGTACATGTGAAGAACTTCATTTGCCCTAGGAAATTAAGTTAAGAAAATAAAGCCAAAGAAATTCTAGAAGCTTATACTGTCTCTTTCTACCCTAACAACAATAACAAACCCCAAATATCCAGTCTTGTCACTTCAGTGAAAGAAAACGCCATGCCACAGTGGGAAGTGGTAGAAATTGCAAAAGCAAGGGAATAGTTGCTCTAGATCTCAATCTGAACTTTGAAAACCTTTCAGATCACTTTTCCTTCACCAGTGACGTGGCAGGAGAAAAAGAGGTCCATTCTCCAGATTCACTAAAGAGGCTTGGGGACATTAAAAGAGCCATATTGAGGCATGTGCCACTGTTTATCTGGCACAATCCTTAGTGCTGTGGTAACAAAGTGAACCCAAACAAATTATAGCAGAATTTCTCTAGGATAGAATTCTCAGTTTCTTTCTTCTACCAACAAGTATTAATATCCCTGCTTTACAGTTTTCAGCTACTTGGCTAAGATAACAATAATAAAAAGTGAAACAATCATAAATGGAATCTTCAATTTAAAATTCCTAACTCTTGGGAATTTCAACTTAAAATTTCAAACCCATAGGTTAAATGGGAACTTCAGTGTTTCATAAAATTAAATATCCACGATGTGATATGTGTATTCTCAAATAATACTTTTGTTTCCAAAGTCTCAATTTACAGTCTCATTTTCTGGAGCACATATACCTGAAGCAAAGTGAAATAAAACAGCAATACTGTTACTGTGTTGATTTCTTCTTTAAAACATACAAATACTTAAGAAGAGAATTAAAACTGAAGAGTACAGCCTTTCCTTGAATATGAGGAAGGCAGAGAGCAGCTGCTTGGACCTGAGTTCATGTATGTATGGTGATCTTAAAGGAGAAATCTAATATTGCCTTCCTCAATATTTGCAAATGCAAAACAAAGCACCAGGAGGGAAAAATTTGTTCAAGAAAGTTCCATACCAAGGGACAAGTATGACCTGCAAAGAAGTTGATACAGTATGTGGTAGACACTCTTTTAATCTAATAATATGCCTCAGGAGAGCTTGTTTGGTTTTACTAAATGTCCTCGATAAAGATGGATAATTCAGAACATCATTTTTTTTTTGCTTCTAATTTAAGCATTTGGTACATAAAGTATAGAGAGTATGAAGGAAATGGATCATGACCTTTGACTTTTGGCATGGTTTCTGAGGCAGGTGTCAGAGGGGTTCGTAGCTACTATCTTGCCAAATCTTATCAAAACCTAAAAGACAAAAAGAGAAGAAAAAACTATACACTGTATAATTAAGATCAAAAAGGAAGTCATTTTATTTTTAGTACATTTGCTTTGGAGAGAGAGCCAACTAATTGGAAAGAGTCCATAATTTAACCAGCATCAGATCTCCTTACTGCATTCCCTATTGAAACTTAATAAATGTTAATTTCTAGATTTAGTGACTTCACAGTTTTCCCTAGTTAATGATTAGTGAGCCCTTTTTACTACTTTGAATGAAAACCAAATAAAGATCTGAAATCCTGTTACCAAGAATTGATTTCTATCAGACAAACAAAATTGTTTGGTCTATTTTTATGGTTCACATAATTGTATTCAAAGCCTATAAACAATGTATATCCACTTTAATAATTTTTCAGTCCATCTTTAGTCATAAACTTTAATTAAAACAAAATACTCCTTAGGTAAATCAAAGGAAGCGCCATTGAAATAATATAAACACCAGAGAAAACCTTGGGCTTTTTCCACACCGGAGTCTGATTAGATGGAAAAGCACCAAGTGCTCCTGTCAGTGGACCAACCAACAGAGTTTGTAACTAGAACTGGCTGTAGGATTAAAGATTGCTGGCAGTTTCTGGGATAAACCGTGCCAAATTTCTCTATTCCAAGAGAGGGTTTTCCACTTGGAGGCTATCCTGTGTACAAAGGCTATCTCTCCTGAGCAGAGTATCCTCTATCCAGCTGTCAGAAGGCCTGTCTATCACATGACTCAGACTGTCTGTCCCACTCTGGCTTCTGGTAGCCTTATGACGTCATGACGGAGGGAGCAGGTTTCCATGATAACCACAACAAAGTGCTGATTAAGGTAGCACATGTCAGACCTGAATGCTCAAAACCACTCTAGGCTGTTCACAGATGCTGAAATGGTTTCCAGAAAACTCACCACTCAACTTATCTGTTGGTTCCTGTTCTTTTTTTTTTTTTTTTCCTGTTTAAGATAGAAGAGAACTCAGGGTCTTCTGAGCTTTAAGTTAGTAATTTAACACCCCCCCCCCACTTCTTTAAAGGTTTTGCAATATTCAGAGCTTTATTCTGTGTTTGTGGTCAAAGGATCTTTTGAAAATTAACAAGTGGATTTCATTATAACAGAAAATGACCCCCAGCCAGTATACTTCAGTTTATTACTTGCCCAGGTGACAGTTCCAGTTCCAGGTCCTGCTACTTTTCTTGAAAATGGCTGATCACTGTGATGCGAAGCCAATTCCCATGATGCATGTCCTAAGAACCAGTCTCCATCGGAGAAACCATTTTCCTCCGCACTTTCTTCTTGCTTATCCTATGTACGCCCTAGGTCACCAGAGACCAAGGCCTGACATTTCGAGAACAATTGATTCTTTCATCCGATGTTAAATAAATCTGCCTTTTGAAATTCTGTATCGCAATTGTTTTTTGTTGTTGTTGTTGTTTGACTGTTTGTTTGTTCCTTGACTTTTCTGTTTTTTTCTCTTTAAAATTAAAAAAAAAAAAATCTCCCTCCAAATCCTCAGTGTTGTTTCAGTGCTTCTGTTTGCTGTTACATCATAAATGGAAATTTTCAAATTTGAATTAGATCTGGTATTCTTTGTAAAGGGACTCTTAAGTATTCTTAAATATTTCAGAATTCTGTATCCTTTTAAAATCTATCAGAACTTTCTCAGAAAATAATTTTATGGAATCGTAAACTCTACCTGGAACACTTAGAGTTCCAAGGCCCACAGTTTACAGACACCTGCTCTAAGTAAAATGAAAATAATTACAGAGCTATCCAGTTGAACTTTTAGCAGTAGGTAAAAATAGAATCCCATCACAATATGCAGTACTGATGAGTCCATGTAAATTAAAAAGCTATTGGAATTTGGCTAATTCTTCTCATTCTGCAAAGTAGCAGAAGTTATTACAAAGGCCAGCAATTCCTTCATACGTGTATGCATGTCTTCTATGGAAGAACAGCTCCTTGGAGATTACATTGACCAAACTGTATTGCTTCCCTTTTAAGAATTTCACAGAGTGCAATGTCAAGGTGACAATCACTAGGGTTGCCAGATGTAGTAAATAAAATAGAGGATACTGAATTTGAATTTCAAATAATTGATAAATATCCAATATAATGCATAGAACATGCTTAAACTGAAAGTTATTTATAACTGATCTGAAATCAAGCTTCAGTGGGTATTGCATTTTGGTCTGGTAACTTTTTAATAATTTAAAAATTCACAACCACAACACCAGCCACTCCTGGCCATAAGATGTGGGCTTCAAATATTTTCTCAATAATGAATGATGAGAATCATCACCAGATTTCACAATGGAATTTCAACGAACTCTCTAGGTTATTAGCAGTGAAAGCAAGACAAAGAGATGATATTTATAACGTCCATTCTAGTTTTTTCCCCTTAATTGTCCTACTCTGTTTCATTAACTCAATCATTCTTCATTAACTCCTAAATATGGGTATTTGGCAATCTTTAGTTCTAATTTTTGTGCATTCCTTATATTTCCAAAATTTTCCTCATTTTTATTCATTTTACCACTTCTATTTCTTTAACAATGACCCTCAAATCCATAAGGTTATTCAAATTTTAGGTTGCTGTTTTTCATTTGTTATGCATTATAGAAGAAATAAATTCATTAAACTCCCCCCATAAAATGTCAAACTACCACAATATAGCAAAAGACCGTTTGATCTGTCATTTTCCTTTTCTTACTATTTCACAACCCCCAAATCAATGGGTTAAATTGGTGGCCTCTTTTCATTTCCTTTTCATTGTTCTTTGATTTAGATTCTCAACATCTCTTCCCTATATTACTCCATTTTCCTCATACTCTTTTGCCAGTGTGGTGCATCTACACCATGATTATGTTAGTTCTCTTTCCCTATTTATTGAATTTCTACCATGGACACACAAAAACAATACAACTGTTTTTTGTCCTCAAGAAAAGTATATTCCAGTGGAAGAGGAAAATATGTACAATGTATGGAGTGTTACAACTGGCCTAGGACAGAATAAAAGAAAATACAATAGTAAAAAAAGTATATGGGTGACTGTACATAAAATGTTTCTGGTGCTTAGAAGAGATAACTTCTAAAATGAGCTTTAAATTAAATGAGCATTGACCATCAAAGGAGAAACTGAAATGCCAGGCAAAAAGCGTGTCATATAATGCACATAAGTTAATATAAAAAAATGACGCTTTCAAGAAACTTCAGTAGTCCAGTATATCTGGAATACGTGGGTCTGAGGAAGGAGTTATGAGGTCGCACACTAACGATGGCAATCTAGTCAGGCGTGGCGACACACCCTGTCATCCCAGCACTCGGGAGGCTGAGGCAAGGGAATTGTTGCAAGCTCGAGACCAGCCTGGGCTACAAAGTGAGCTCAAGGCAGCCTGAACTCCATAGTGAGACCCTGACTCAAAAAGACAAAACAAAAAAAAAAAATGATTTCAGTCTACCATGAAAACAATGGACAGTCCTTAAAACATTTATTTAGAGTGGTAATATGGTTGTATGAAAGTATGTGGAAAAACTTTGTAGGTGAAAACTCTGGGACAGAGAGGTGGTGATAGACTAAGGAAATGACCGAAGGCTTTACCTAAGGCCTCCCAGGAGCAAAGGAGAACTTGCTATGTGTGTTCAACCTACATGTGGGTGGTGATGTATTAGATATGAGCATGATAAAAACCAGGTCTTTAATTACATTACAAATGCTTCCCTGATTCCATTAGCTACAACAGTGGTTTTCAATTGATAGTGATTTTCTCTTCCAAGGGATATAGTAGTCTGGAGATATCTTTAGTTGTCAGAAAAGGGAGACATATGGAACAAATGAAGGACATGAGGGCAGAGACAATGATAGGCCAGCCTCTCCCACTGTTAGCATGTTCAAAATATTCTAGTGTCCAATTGAGGAACCTTATTATATAGCATTAACACCAGTTATCCTGAAATGTCAGGCTCTTTAGAATATTGCCTAACTTCCTTCTCGTGCTAAATTCTTATTCTCCTATTAATGTTTACATAGAAAGCATAATGACACTGATGATGTCTCATATATGCCTCTCACATCCCATCTTACCAATTTTGTTTTCATAGTTATTCTTTCATTCAGGAAAATTCTCCCTCTGTCTGCATTTACTTTTCAAAACACCACTGTTGCCTCCACCATACAGTTTTTTATTTTATTTTATTTTATTTTATTTATTTATTTTTAGTACCAGGAATCAAACTCATGGCCTTACTCTTGCTAGGCAGGCACTTACACCACTGAACTAAATCCCTGGCCCCATACAGTTTTGTTTTTTTTTAAATAATTTTTGCTTTTGGGTAAACTGTCTCATTCTTCATCTCTTTTTTTGGCATTATCTACATATATCTTACAAATTTCTTCTCTGAAGAAAGTTTCTGATAGGTCAAGAAGTGTACCTTCAACAAAGTTAAGTATTCAATAAATATTTTTTAAAATTTGGTATAATTTTCTAAATATCAGTTGTCTAAAATCATCAATGCCTCCTTTCTTTTATGCATGTGAGAAATTCAAAATTGACAGATTCTCATTTATAAGTACTAAATAATATGTAGTGCTAATAAATCAAAACCAATATTCAATTCTACAGACAGTGTATGTCCTTAGGAAACTGAGCACACCTATCATCCCATCCCATAAAATATCTCAGAGCTTTGTCTTTAGGTTGTTGTTCCAGTCCAGTTTTTGGATTTTCTTTTCTTTTCTTCTGCTTTTTTTTGGGGGGAGGTAGATGCTTAAAATTCCTTATGCATCTTTCCGCACTGATTTACCTGTCTACCAGGGGCTCTACATGGTCCTCAAACTGCTCATTTTAAGCTATTTAATTCTGCAATGGATTTTTCATTGCTGATACTTTTAGAAAATGTTTCTGCCTGGTAAAATAAAACCTGTTCTTTGTCAAGTTGAAAAATACCACTAAACCACTTCATAGAAATACTGGGTAATATGAATGGCATGGGTAACCAAGACGTAGCTTTTGGGTTATTTTTTTCTTATTGCCTTTTGGCTTTTATGAGGCTGTCTTAAGACAAAGATTGCATATTGCTTGTCCTCTGAGGGCTGTGCACATATGACAGACATTCCATTTGCCTATTCTCTAATTTCTTATCCCATGTGATACGGTTTATTTATTTTTTGAACCTGAAAGATCTATGAAACTAAAAGGAACCTGGGAATCACCACGCACTGCAGATAGTGGAGGTGGGCTTGGCAGTCTGCTTTCTGCTACTACGTTTGGTCTTGGGATTTGCTTAGCAGCCCCGACAACAGAGCACAAACAGAGCCGTAGCAGGAAATAGGACTTAGAAACTATCTTATAAAGAATGTCTCTACAACTGGCAAAAAAATTGGATAAAGCATACTTTAGTCAAAAACAAATTTTTGAGTCATCCGTACTGGACATAACTTTGTTTCCTGACCCATTTTCTTTTTCCCAATTTCTCAAACAGTTCAACTCTTGTGGAAACAGAGTTCTGGAAATGTAAGTTATTTTGTCTTGCAAAGGATGAAGGGTGAAATCTAACTTTGCCCGGTTCTGTTTTAGTTTATAATTAGTGCCAATTAATATTCTAGAAGGATGAATTGATCAATCTAAAGATAGAAGTAAAAGAAAGACATATGAAACCAAATCTTCCTAAGAAGATAAAAGTTGAGAAAGTTAATTCTTTGATGTTTTCTCAAACTATATATTCTAATCAAAATTATAAGCCATTTATATCCATCCTCCTTCCTTTGGGTTGAAGTGAGTAAATGCATTTTTCTTATTTATGCCTAAATGAAAGAAAACATATTTCATTACAATATGAGTCTGAAGACCATGGATGACATCCCATTCATCTTTATTTGTCTTTGTATCACTGGCCCAGGGCTTTGCGTGTTTTAGGTGTTACATAATTGTTACTGACTGAATTTGTTCCACCTCGTGGTGTGGAGAGTGAAAAGTTCCAAAATGGCTCTGCCAACCCTCTCTACCAGTTCTCTCTGTACATCGATTAGTGTTGAAACTTGTAAACTTCCCAGTTAATATTTATCACAATTAATGTTTGTTATACTGATATAGGAACAAATTTTTCTTTCATAAAATTTTCACAAAACTTAAGAATTATTACTTAGAAAAATGGACAGAATATTGTATTGAAATAACCAAAAAGAGTAAAAGTATTGAATTTTGTTACTATAGGTTTTGTTCAAGTATTAAGAAAGCCTTTGTTATGATATGTTGTTGTGATACAGAAATAACAATGAAATAAAACTCAGAGAGCTACAAGAGTTTGTAACTGCAGCCGTCATTCCTAGCTAGCAGCACTCTTTTAAACTATTTTTAAAATTTAATATAATAATATTTAAGGCAATTCCATCTAACATAAAATGAAACAATTATTTGCCAATGATATGTTAAATATTAATAACTTGTATAATAGTGACTTCATACACAAAGTCACGAAACACTCCATACCTTTCAAGAACTTTCACACACTGCTAGTCTTAAGGATAATAAAGAAAGCATTGTTTTTCTAGTTCACAAAGAGTAAAATAAATGCAAATGATTTTAATAACTTGTCTAAGTACAATTTCTTCCAATAAGGGTGGGTGAGAAGAATGCTATCCAACACATCTTTTTTTCCCCAATTTCTTTCCCTTTTTAAAATTATTATTTAAAGAGAAACTAAAGGGTAGAGATAATACAGAATTTCAAAAAAACCATAAACAATAAGAAATCACTAGTTGATGTATTACATATTGTCCTCTTAGAAATAGTTGTTCAGGTTACAAAATTAAAGCATACAAAGTAGATATTCAAACAGTGAGAGTGTAAACAGCTACACATGCATGAGTCTCTACATGTATTTCTATCCTTTCTATATTAGAGGGAAAAACAAAACATAGCAAGACAAAACAAAACAAATTCCTATAAAAACATGAAACCAAAAAGTCGTTTATAAACCACAGTACAGGGTGATCTACAATGATTGCTGTGTTGTTTCTTATTATCTTCAATAGAATTGTCTATATCATCAATAAGTTTCCAATTCTTTTTTTTTTTTTTTTGGTACTGGGGATCAAACTCATGACCTCACACTTGCCAAGCAGGTGCTTAAGCCACTGAGCTAAATCCTCAGCCTTATCCAACACATCTTAAGGCTTCCTACTGCCGATTTCTTTACTACTACCACTAGGGTATACATGAGAATTGGTGCACATCACAAACACCAAACATTTACATCATTCATTTATTCAAAATTAATTTAAAAATATTCATAATGATTCTGAGACCAGAGTTTTATCCCAACTGTACAGATGGCAAATCAGAATCAAGGTAGAGGATGTTGTGGTGTACCCCTAAAAGCATCATTCTGTCTCTCAACTCAGGAATCACACCTATGTCCCTCTCCAGAACTGACCTTGGACAAATGAAACTATTTTGCCCATGTTTATAGTTCTTCCTGGGACAGGTTGTACTCGGTGAAGGTTAACCCTGTCTCCTCCCGTTTTTTTCCAGAAGGAGATACTTGAAGAATGATCCTACCTTCAGTTCTCTCTGTGGGGTCTTCTGAGGTTGCTATTTAATTACGTCACTTCTCAGCTTCCTTTACTACACAATTCCGCTTCCCTTTGTCCCATCCAAGTGTTCCTGAGATGACTCTGCTATAAGCCTCTAGGATCCAAATTTCTAAGTCTCAAAAAAAGTTTGTTTCCCAGTATTCTGTGGGAAAATTGTGACCATTGGTACCCGGCTCCTATGAGGGAAAATCTAAAATGATAATTTGACTTTAGGATACATAGTGTCCTATTAAGTGTAAACCTCTTTCCTCAACTTGCCTCCCCACCAGTTACTAGCGATTGAACCCAGGGACCTCTGAGTTACATTCCCAGTCCTTTGTGTATTTTTTTTTTTTTTTGAGATATGTTCTTGTTAAGTTTCTCGGGCTGGCCTTGAACTTACAGTCTTTCTGCCTCAGCTTCAGGAGGCTTTTGCTCACTTTGGGCTCTTCAGAGCAGCAGGTAAGGGAAGGAGTTACTATCTCAACAGAAACGATTTGCCTTGATAATCAGAAGAATGTCTGTCTATTTTTACAAAAAAAAAAAAATGACCAAGGAAGAACCTATTGCATAATCTGTGTGATACACTGAAGAACCTTCTTGGCTCTCCACTGGCCAATTTATTGGCTCTAGAGCTCACCGTGATATATCTGAAGCTACTGTGAAGATCGCATCACACTTGGCTTTTCCTTCTGTCTAGTCCTGCTCCCCTTTCTTTATTGAATAAACTGCCTGCAAGTACACAGCCAAATCATTCTGTTTTTTAGCCTCTGACAACCTTGCCTTTGACAATCAAGAATCCAACTAGGTATTTCCCCCCTTTACGTTATGCAGCCCTAAAAGATTCAAATTTCGTTTGTTTGTTTGTTTGTTTATTTTTCTCTTGGTTAAAACTTGTCACTCAAGTGACAGAAGCAAAAACAGAAAGCAAAATGACCACTTATTTTGTCTTTTAAGGATGCTGGCTTTAGGTTTATAATCTCCTAAATTAATAGAAAACTGACTATATCATTATTAGGCCATAAGTTCATTTTACGCAGAAGACTTTTTTTAAAACAATGTCTATGCTATGAGGCTCACCTGCTTGCTGACTCAGAACCTGTGTGGCAGCAGGTCTGACAAAAAAGATTGTCATTATCTATTAAATCAATAATCCATGCACTAAAGAAAATTTACACTATGTGCTTCGCTCCACTCTCCCATGTGCATCACTATAACCCTTGAGGGAAAAGCCAGCTGTGGCAACTGATATATAAAGTGGTAATTTCTAGGGTTTTCTTTTTTTCGTATGCTACAAAAAATCAATGAGTGAAATTCGGTCCTAAGGCACTCTAGTCAATCATACCAAAATTAAGCATCACAAAACTAGAGAGACATCAAACTGAAGGGAACTTCAAGAGATCACCTCATGCAACTTGACTTAAAGCAAGATTTTTCTGAATTTTTTCAGACAATCTCTTTTCTGCAGTATTCTTACTGCTTTCCAAAGTTGCTCATTGGAGAATTCCAAACTCCTCATAAATAGTAAATTCTTCTGCATGTAATAATAAAGTTTTATAAATTTCCTTAATATTGGAAAACGAAAGCACTGTCTAATATCACTCTAAACACTCTTCCTCTATTTGGAAAAGATAAAAGGCTCTACCAACTTAACTGTAGTAAGTTTATTTTAACTTGTCATTAGATTTTCCTTAAGTTTTTATCTTCCTGTTAAATATAGAGAAATTAAACTAAAAACTTGACTAATTGAATAAAGGTTAGTACGGAGACCTTACCAGTAACACTTCATCAAATGAATACTAATAGGATTGAGTAATTTATGGATGACACAGATAATTGGTCTACCAAAACCCTGATTCCCAATAATGAGGCAACAAGCAAGTAAATAAAAATCCACCATGATAAAGACAGTGGATCAAAAGGCAGGAGATAAAAATTTGGGGTCCTCAATGGAATCTTTAAACCACACAATCAACAGTAGCAATTCCCTGTTTCCTGATTCATATGAGATGAATACGAATAGTGACAGTTTCAGTCACTATTTATCAAGTCTTCCATTACTTGCAGCTCAACACAGTCTTAATTACCAACATGACGTAGTCACTATTTTACTTCTACAAGTGTGTATACACCAGAATGAGTCTTTCCATTGCAAGTGTTCAGCGGTATATTATTATCCATTTATATCACTTAACTAATACAAACTAATTAACTAAGGTTAATTATTCATTGGTGGCCTTACAGCTTCAAATCTGGTAATGACCTCTTGAAATCCATAAAAGGCAAGAATTCGAAACCATGCTATATATCCAGTGTTATCAGAATATTACCTGCCTTACCACCGACTGCTACAATTATTGCTATTGCTAATCAATTATTGAGAGTGGATGCATCGACATCATACTCCCTGATCATATTTTATGTCCACAGTAAAGATAAGTCAAGCTTGAAATAACAGACTCTCTTTCTCATACTAGCCAATAGTTTTCCCTCTCTAACTGTTCCATTCTTTTCAAGTTGAAATAAGGCAGGAAATGAAACAGTACTGGCAAGAGAGAAGGCATATATTGAGTGCGGAGTCAAATTTTAGCAATAGCACATGCTACTCATAGGATTTTTTTGTTGTTGTACCAGGGATTGAACTCACAGCCTTACACTTGCCAGGCAAGTGCTGTGCTGCTGAGCTATATTTCTGGCCCAAAGGATTTTGAGTAGAATTATGTTATGACAGCTTTGTGTGATTGACTGAAAAGGGTTGTGGGTAAGGAAAGTTTTTTAGTAATCTCAGGACCCAGTTGCATCTGAATTATTTTTTCAGTGTGTGTCTTACCACCATTCTTTAACACATGGAAAGTAATGCCATAAATGTGTTAAAAATGCTCTTGAAAATGTTTCTTCAGAAAAGACCTCTTAGAAAAGGAAGTTGCTTTCTTAACCAAGGTTTAATTTTCAGTACCAAAGGTTTTTTGAACAAGGTTAATTATTCATTGGTGGCCCTACAGCTTCAAATCTGGTAATGGCCTCTTGAAATCCATAAAAGGCAAGAATTTGAAAACATGCTATATATCCAGTGTTATCAGAATATTACCTGCCTTAACACCACAGATTGCTACAGCACCTTCTTTTGGTAGATATTGTTTATGTCTCAGTAGAAACAGATTTACTTTATAAATGTGAAAATATGGCAAACAGAAAAACATACTATACATTAATACTAATATTATACTAATTTTTAAATATAGTTGTACTATTCAAAAAATTACAAGGGAAAGAGAGAAAGAGGAGGGAAAAAGAACAGGGAATAAATACAAAGTAAAATAGTGGATTTGGATTTTCATTTTCATTGAAACATTTTCACATTCTTGAGATTATAAAAGCATAAATATGCCCTTTTAGGAGCTGGTTCGAACTTCATGAATTTTGGCCTGTGATACAGTTTTACTTACATAGATGAAGAAAGAGCTTTACTCTTCTGGAAAATTAGACAGTCCTGGCTTTATTATAAAAATACTCAGAACACAATTGAATTATCTAAAAGATCTTATTCTTTAAAATGTTGATTTCAAGCAAAATTACCATAAAATCACATTAGAAGCCATCATAAAAATGCTGGTAAAATTTTGACATTTGTCATTGTTGCTATAACTCAGTAGGAATATGTAACATAACTTATAGGTAAAATACTATCATTCACTCACCTGCCTTCTTTGTTACTTATGGTTAGAATGCATCTATTTTATTGAAAACTATAGGAGAACCCAATGTCTCTAAGCATCCTTTGTAAAAATATTATAATTAGTGAACAAAAGATGCCAAAGTCTATCAAGATTTGTTGGCGATTTGCTGCAATCAGACCAACTTAAGCACAAGTTTGTACCTTGCCCAATTCCATCTAAAGACTACATAATGAAAAACCTTTTGACAAGTTGATTAATAATACTGAGCTGTTAAAGTTCAGCTGAGTGAGCAATTAAACATTCCAAACAGCAATGAACCTTCAGAAGGTAATTTATGATAATTTTATGCACAAGTGCTCAGTGGCTTTTTAATTTGATAGAATGTTAGTAGCACGAATTTCTAACAAGGGAGTGTCAGGGTTCCATACATCACTGAGATTACTTAAACATTTCAAACGTGGTTGATGAATGAAGTTTCTTGAGATGTGGGGAGATACAGAAGGTGTTGGAAGGTTGAGATTATTCATCATATCAATTATTGAGAGTGGATGCACCGACATCATACTCCCTGATCATATTTTATGTCCACAGTAAAGATAAGTCAAGCTTGAAATAACAGACTCTCTTAACTATGGTATCTGCAGGTAATTCAACTCCCTCTACTTTCTCCCCCTTCTTCTTTACACCTTCCTTTAAACTCATTACCACCTTTTTCATTCATATCCAGACTTTTAAATATCTATACCCTATACTTTGAGAAATTACTGTGAAATAACTATGAATAAAGGCAAGAAGATAAGAACAAAAGAGAATGAGAGAAATGAGAATGAATACAAACCTAGAGTCATAAGCTCATAGTCAGAAAGAACTGATGGAATAATTTCCTCTAGCTCCCACCCTTCTCACCAATGCACATACATGCACACAAAAACATGCTTTCATTGTACACACACACACACACACATCCCAAGTAGAGAGCATCCCCAGCAGCAATAGCTTTCAGCATTTTTTTAGCACCCCCATCCTTAAATTAACACATCAAATCTCTGACAGCCTTTGTCTTTTCAGATCACAGAAAAATGGCATGGTCTGTTCTAACCAAAATTGAATTCATCCTTGGTACAATGTCTACCCTAGAGCGTTCAAACTTTAAAACCAGGAAAGACCTTGGAGATCATTTTGACTAACATTCTCACTTTTAGCCCATGAAATTTGCTCACAAAATTTTTTGACCTTGTGTTTTCTTCTATTTTTATTTTAAAATGAAGAAAGAACAAAAGCGATGATACAGAATTTCAAAACAACGTAGTAAGAGATTAACAATGGTTAATATATTTTATCTTCAAAGTGGTTGCTCAGATTTGACTTAAATGAATTACCCACCTTGAAAAAATTGAATTATTTAACACAAAATCTGGATTTCTATCTTGGAAAAACTGAAAAATTAGAAGCCATGCATAACCACATAAAATTGTCCCAGTCAGTATTTGACTGAAGCTCAGTAGCATCTTTCCTGTCAAAGGAGACAGACTTTCTTCAGTTCATCACAAACCACACTCCCCACCAGGGAAAGTTTACTCATGTATACCAGCCTGGGCCTTGCAAAAATCCAACCTCTGATCCCTAGCTTAGACTAACTATTTGGTTTATAGTCATGGAAATGACAACTGTAATTACATAACCAGTGTCACCCAGGTAGGTGATAGCAGAACCATGATCTTTCCACTCCACCCAGTGTTCTTTACATTAAACTTTAAAATTTTCCTTTTTTTTTTTTAATTGGTTCCAGGGACCGAGCTCATGACTGCGTGCTTGCAAGGCAGGCACTTATGCCACTGAGCTAAATCCCCATCCTCTGCATTAAACTTTAGTTTTAGTTTAATTCATATTTCTCATCACTTCTGTATGTTTCCTTTTCATGTAAAAGGGGGCAAGTTATACTAATCCCATCAAAATACAAGCTGTAATTCTATACCAATTTCCATCCACTGAAATAAACCAAGTTAAATTTAAGAAATGAACAATTACATGTTTTTTTTTGAAATTAGGGTGTTTTGTTATCCATTTATTTCTCTCTTTTTGATAGAGAACCAACTTTATTCTAAAATCAAAGTAGTCCATTGATCAGCAATCATATCATTAATAACAAATATAAACTGGCTTTATCCCAGTATATGACTTTTGTGTGTTATGTATCTACACAGAAACTCTCAAATGTTAACCAAGTCAGTTTCATTTCTCTGCTGCAAGCACAGGGATTGAGTGCAAAATCACCATGACTGTTTTCTAAAGCTTTTATTTCCTCAAACTGGTTAGAAAACAAAATCAAACAAATAAACACAAGCTCATCTAGCTATCATCTTTGCAGATGTCGTTTCTTGGTAATGTGCTATTATAATTCATGTCAGGTAAACAGCCTTGCAGATGAAATCAGAATTATTCAGGCAAATTTCTTCATACCACCCTGCAAAGCTGTTTCCCTCACATGGAAACTTCCACAAAGACTACTTATTTACAGAGACCATGTGCCTCATGATCCTCTTTTGTGTTTCTCTCCCTTTCTGGTACCAAGCATATGTTTTTAATGCTAACATTCCTTCATCTATAGACACCATCTGCTTATTAAAGAGTGTTCTCCCTTCTAAACCAGTTTTTGCATGGAAACTCCTCTCTTACAGTTCCATAGATTCAGAGGAAGGAGAAAAGACCGATCTCCAGGTTCAAACAAAAGGGTTTGAAGAGCTGAAAGCCTTGGTGGGAGTGGAAGGTGTTTGTGTGAATCCTAAGAAAGAGGAGTGTTATGTACTCCAAAGCTTGCAGCTGTGCTTTTTCTGCTTTTACCTCCAGGAAATATAACCTAATGGTATTGTTGATTCCCCTGAAATCACCATCACTTAATCCTAGACACTCAAATGTTTATTTTTCATCTTTGAATCTGCATCTAATCTCAGGAATTCAAGCATGATGATAGTGAAATGTAGGTTTCACCGAAGGCAACACACTTAGATTTGAAAGTAGTGAATACGAGTTGGTCAGCAGATGAAGATACAGGCAAAAGAATGACATGCAAAGCCACAATGAAAGCATGTGTGATCCACAGTAAAACAAATTGTTCGATAAAGTTTAGGTTTTGTATAAAGGATAAGCAAGCAACAGGGAAAGAGAATAGCAGAAAGACAAAATCCTAAGCATGGAAAACCTCAGAGATGTTTAAGGCTTACTTGGCTGGTAAATCTTGAGGTTAAAATTTGATGCATCTGGAGTGAGAGGGCAAGATCTCAAATAAGAAGCTACTAAAGTAAATGATAGTTGTTGAAGCTACCTGGAGACTCAAGGAGAAGCATAATTTTTGGCACAAAACCCCTATTTAACTCACATGTCCAAGAGTGCAAGCCTTCTTAGCTCTCATCGGTGTTTTGAATCTATTTTTGTCTATTTGTTTTTGTCTATTCGGTCTCAATCACAAGTTTGCTCTGCACTACCTGGAACAAAGTGGATTGAAAGTGAGATACATAGTGCGGCCCATGGAAATTTTTCCATGAGAATTTTTCTCCAGAAATACTTGAAAGAAAATTCATTTTGTAATAGGGAATTAGCAATGGGACATGGATAGTACTGAGTGGTGGAGAGGGTGTTAAGAAGGGAAACACTGCACCACTCACATCCTACTTTGGAAGGAAAGAACCCATGCTTGCTTCAGCCACACAATACTAGAAAAAAAGGAGTGGCGGAAGATGACAAGAGAAGCAAGTGTCAGGCTCCATCCAGCCTATGAACCAGAAGGGGAAATGGAGAACTACAGCTGGTTACTGTGCTCAGTTGCTCTCTTAGCCAAGCTGAGATGTTTTTAAGAGAGAGAGAAAAGGCACAATTTGAAGTTTTGGGGTGCCAGTCCCAAATTACACTGTGCCAGGCACTCAGGACCAAAGGTCACTCTTCCTTTGTAGGTCAGTATGTACAATTCTTTTATTCTTTTATTTTTAAAAATAGTGAATGTACTATGTATAGATATCAATAATGTACAAAGGTACTCTTTTTCTATAAAAAAACCAAAGAGTCATAATAAAATAATTAGCAAATAATAGTTAATCCATTGTGTGTCACAATTGGTTTTTTCTTTTTTTTTTTCTTTTTTTAAAGAAAAAAAAGTAAAACAGAAAAAAGGGTAGAAATAATACAGATTTTCAAAAAAATTAATGCCAAGAAATCACTAGTTGATAAATAACATATTGTCATCTTAGAAATAGTTGTTCAAGTAACAAGATTAAAGCATAGAAAGTGGACACTCAGACAATGAGAGTGCAAACCATTCTGTTCAATGATCCAACAAAAACTTAGTAATATGGTCATCTATCTTACACACTGAAGCATCCATGCTGTTATATCCTTTAGAGCACTTTCCTTCCCTTTCTTTTTTACAATAGCTATTTGTGTGTCATAATCTTATAAAGTGGTGGAAATGTTTCTCAGAGTCCAAGTAGTAAACAAAAAAAGATTCTTTACAAAAAAAGAAACAGATAATAACATAAAACTTTCTTTTCAATTAAGTAAGAGAAGGGTTAGTCTCTTAACTGATCTCTCTTCACTGGGTCTCCTATTTCCTCCCCTTGCTTCTTCTGACTTAGTAGTCAGCATCCACCAGGGGTCTAAACTCAGGAACAGGTTTTCTACCCTTTTTTCAGTCTCCAGTGTTATTCTTTTGCCTGACACCTCTACACTATGCTTAGAGGGAAATTCACACCTTTGATCATGGTTTGGAAGAATTTGTACAGTTTGACCTTCCTTATGCCTAAAATCTTTCCAATGTCCCTTTACACCTTTTCTGTATTCATTTGGTTTTATTTCAGCTTTTAGTGCCAGCTCAACACTTTCCTGCCTTCTGACCTTTGTATCACTATCCCGTGTCCTCTCTCTGCCCCTCGTTCTGTGGTCCCCTTTTTTCATCACATTAGGCTGTGTAGCTTCTTGATCTCCATCTAAACACATTCTCCCCGGTGCTATTCCAGTAAAATATGAAAAAAAAATTAAAGCAACCTATCATATTTTCTTCAGAGTTTACCAGATTCTTGACTTGTTTACCAATTTTTCACTTATTGTCTGTCTCCCCCATTAGTAAGCAGGAAAACTAGCATTTTGTGCATGCGAAGTTGCCAGTGACCTAGCCCACTACCCAACTCTTGATAGACACGTTTACTCTTTTTTGGGTGCTGAACAATGTGTAAGACACTTTTGCACCATGAGAACCTACCGTTCTTAATGAAGATCAGAAGGAGAAAAGGGAAAGTAATGAGGCTCGACCCTCACCTACCAAAAAGCAAAGCAAGACCAAACAAACCACTGAGAACAAATTCTTCTATTCTTAAGCTTTACTTTCAGTGTCTATCTAGATTTTCAAGCCACCACCAAGGAACTAAAGGCTAACGGAGAGTTGTGCTGGGTCCAGTTAAGACT
Organism: Hydrochoerus hydrochaeris; assembly: GCA_004027455.1. Lineage (NCBI taxonomy): Eukaryota > Metazoa > Chordata > Mammalia > Rodentia > Hydrochaeridae > Hydrochoerus > Hydrochoerus hydrochaeris. The sequence goes on from PVLA01006997.1 coordinate 25,213, forward strand.
GTGCTTTCCAGCTCCCTTAATTTCTCTCCTATTTCTCTAGTGTTAGAGAGACATCAGCTTGATATTCTTTTAACATGGCTCAGAACCAACACTGGGCCTGCTGGTGGATTTGTCATAGCTTCAGGCTAAACATCTTTAGTTATCTGACAATCAATATGCACGGATGTAATTATTTGTTTTCTAGAAGTTAGACGAACAAGATCATTCTAAATTCTTGTGTTATTAATACATGGTAATGAAAGTGAAATATTAATGACTTAGTCAAGTGTATTAAGAATTTGAAGTGCTTTGCAAACTGAAAACTTGCATCTTGCAAGGGGAGGAAAGCTCAGACATACCAGATGGCTTGGTGACAGCCATTTTATTTAGAACAGTCTCAGCAGATATGTTTGATAGCCTTCAGGAAAGGCCATCAACTATGCAAGAGAGGGTGCTGTACCTGATTGTCTGGGAAAACTGTGCCCAAATAATGAAGCGGTTGGAGGCAAACTGCTTTCTTTGTGTCTCGAATATATTTAGCCCCGAATGAGATATTAGGGTATCTTGGGCCATCAGTGAACAGCAGTGGCAAACTCTTTTGGTACCCCATCTCCCCTGCACTGAGTTATTAGATCTAAGACTTGCCTGAAGTAAAAATCTTCATACATCTTAAAATGTGACAGAAAGTTGAAAGAGTCCCAGACTAGCAGTCAGCAGAAAGGTGCATCAGCTAGCCCAATCACAGAAGAGCTAAGGGACCCTGAGCAAGCAGTGTGAAACGTTTGGGTTAGAGTTTCCTCATCAGCACCCTGAAGGCAATGAAATCTAGCTCTCTGCCTTTATGATATTGCTGAAAACATTATGCCTTCTGACATAACATTGCATAATTAAAACAAAAACTATGGTAAAAGCAAAGGACAAAATTGCTTAAAGGCTGGATTTACCTTCTTAACTCTTGTAACATTTTTGTGCCTAGTTTATTCACATTTACACAAGAGGCACTCAAAAAATGGTTTCTCCTTTTGATAGATTTTCTTCAAAGAATGTCCTGTATTTTTGGATGATTGACAAACTAGCAATATATAAGTGGGGGATTTTCCATCATTTTTACATATTTCATTATTATGCTGATAATTTCAACATTAATTAAGAATACAGAGGCAATACAGAAAGCAGATACAGATTGCTATCTCCACTTTACTTCCATTAAAGAAAACCAAATAACATATTTGATTTTCCCCCACCTGACACCATAGGTAAGTATCTGCTGCCCAGAATCCCAAACCTCCATAGAGGATCTAGATGCTGGTTTGCTCCAGAGAAAATGGAAACAACTGTCACAAGACATGGCAGAGAGAATGACACTCCACAGAGAATGGAAGGCATCAGTGATTGGAAAAATTATTTTTTCAATAAAGAAAGTAGTCCCCTTTCTTGAAATCTCTTTGTTATTTTCCTACTAACTCTGGAAAATATGCCCTTAAGAATAGTGAAGTATCAGCCAAACAAAACTACCACTGAGTTGTGACTTAGGAACAGAAATCCTATGTCATTCTCCCCTAGAGGGCGGTCTGATAATTTAAAAATTCATTGTCCCCAGCCTACATCTATTTCCTGGTCCTGATAAATAACAGCAAGCAATTTACCACCGAGTACTAGGAAAGATGTTCAAAATAGAGAAATTGTACTAGTTCAGCAACAATTTTCATCTGTTATTTCTTAATATTTCTTTGCTAGATTCTGCTTTAGATCTAGATGTGATTCTTAGATATTTCTGGACTTTATCACCAATTAGAATAGAATAGAATGGAACTCAGGTAACAAAGGGAGATTTTTATGAGAATTTTGGGGTTTATGTATATTGTATATAGGGGTGCAGTACTAAAAATTTTTTACTGTAGGTCAGAGGAAAGAAGTTTGAAAATCACTAACCTACAGGAATTATAAAGAACATGCATAATTGAAATAGTCATGTCAAAATAAAAACATTTTAGTATTCTTTGTGATTATGGTATAGAAGAATCACATTCACAAATATGCATTTCTTCTTATGGATGCTGGGTAGATTTTTGAGACCATGTGAGAATAACCTAACTATTTTAACAGGCATATTTCTCTCTTACATATATTATCTGTTCCTTCTTGAAAGAAAGCAGCAAAACTTGGAGTCAGTAGATTTTCTTTATTTTTTTGCTCCATTTGTATCTGGCAAACAACTAATGCCTTTCTTTTCTTCTTGAGCATAGCATAACTTAAACCAAGTTCTTTTGAGTCATCTAAATTCTTACCTGAATACATTCCCTCTGCCTTTAGTTTTCTAATCCCATTCTAATTAATCTGCACCACACTCAGTATTGATCTTGAGCCATTTAACCTTCCTTCCATTTTTGGTTAATGACCGTTAAAAAGATGGATTCATTTAACATCCCCTAAGCAGAAACAGTAAATTATTTAGCTGTCTCACCTTCTTGTCTCTGTCATTTACAGTTTCATATCAGCAGATGGTTTCCCATATTGTTAGCCATTGCTTTTGTGGTTCTTTGTTGAACAGTCTTTAATCCAATTTTCCTAATCTTTCACCTTCCTTGGTTGATATCCCCACCCTGGATTGTATAAGAAATCTCTTCTCAGACCATCATTGCTTTATTCTTCACTAACATCTAGTCTAATTCATTTTTAAAATCTCATTCTCTGATAATTCTGGTCTTTTGGTAAATCCTTCCTTTTCTCCTGCCTCATTTGACCTTTCTCCTTGGCATCCATGCACCATTCTTTAGTCTTCAATTCAATTTGGGCATTAAAGCCCTGTAGCTATTCCCTGAGTACAGGTCTTCCAGATTTCAGTATACAGTACACACTTTTCCTCTTGACATTATTCTTTACCAGCTCCTTTGCTGCCAAAATATAGTGGCTTAGCATAAGTAGATCTTTTATGAAGACAGCTTTTTTCATTGCCTGAAATACTACTTTTGCTGGTGTTATTTCACTTTTTATGAAGTCATGAGCAATGAAGTTACTGTATAATAAATATGGCTTCTCTCACTACCATAATCAATTTTAGGATAATTTAATTTGATGAATTTTTGAACTCTTATAAATTTTTCCCTTTACGAAAGACAATGTCAGTAATTTTGAAATTTTTTCGTCACATAGTAATGTATTACCTCTTTTTTCATTCCCCTCAGAATATCCCCAGAGAACTGCATCAGCTTCCAGTAAAGGAGCTCAGTGATACTTTATCACAGAATCACCATCAACCTTAACAAAAGCAACCTAAAGAAGATTTTTTTTCAAACTGTCAACTTGCTTGACTTTCACTTTCCTCCATTCCGAATGAGCCCCATTTCTCCCTTTTCTGTGTGCCATCCCCTCAAAACCAATGTTCTCATATGCCCAAGATCACTCTTGACACAGTAAAGATAAAGCCTAATGTCTACTAATGACTTAGAGTGTTACCGCTCACAAAGGAATCTGATGGCAAACAGTAATATTTAATTCAAATATCTTACTTTCACTGGGGAAGTCAGGATTTGTGGCATGTTTCAGAAAACAATAAGAAGCTCAGCATATTTGTAAATTGTATCATTTAGGTAACTTTTTGTGTTGTCATATAGGTCTAATGAAGAACCCAATTTGGAAAAGGCTTTGTTTCATTTTCTCTGTAGAGACACCCATATACTGGAGTTTTTCTTCTCCTACCATGTCAGAGTATACCATTTCCCATTGCCCATTATTTTCTCTACAAAAATAAAAGCAAAACCTAGTGACACTTGCAGTACACCTTGGGCTTTATGGATATGGACAGCAATCAACCAGTGAGAGTTGGCAAACATAGCACCTAACTATTAACTTTGCCACATCTTAACCGCTCAATAAATTTAAGAAAAAAAAAACTAAAGTAGAAATTATATAAATTGCAGGTTGAATGTAATATAGATTTATAGGGTTTTGCAAAACCTTTGCCCATTGTCAATATTAAGATTTGAATTTACATGCCCTTGAGCCTAAAACAGAATGGTGTCTGAAGATATTTTAAATTCTGTTGAACCCCCGGTGCTAGTGTACTGTACTGTTATCCTTTTTTAATAGAAAGTTATAACTATCCAGAATTCACCAGAGTTGGCTTCCATCCAGGACAAGAATATAGAGGAGAGGTAATCAATATGCCCTAGCCTGTCTTGCAAGGTTTATTTTAAAGATTGCTTTGAGTTACAGCAGGGTCTTTGTGAAATAGATCATCCTTACAGAGTAAAACAGATCCATGGAGGTGTCCTCAATGGGTCTTCAGGGAAGCAGAGTAAAATGTCAAGAAGCCCTAGAAGTCTCTGTTTTTATTTTATGAGGAGTAGAAGGTCGATAGTAGTGATTGGTAGAGCCCCGTTGATGAAAGGGCCCATAACATGGGAGGAGGCTTCCAGTCATGATTGGCAGAGGGACCAGACTGCAGCTTAGAGGCAAGAATTAAAGATGCATAAGCAATGCCAGCTAAGCCCAAACACTGGCTAATCTAGAAATAGCCTTGTCAGAAAAACCACGCTGGAGAAAATTACAGAAATCAATTTCGGTTGCAAGCTAAGCCTTGTTTAAAATTTCAGTTTGCTAGATACTAACAACCATGAGAGATTCTTCAATTCAAGAAAACTGGAGGGAAATGCTTAGGGACACTGCTGTGTGATTGACATGATTGAGTCCCAGCAGAGAAATGTGGTGTCTTCGTAATAAGGTTGGGAAAACCTTCCCATACTGCTACACCACAGTAGTTTTTATTATCTTTCTAATTACTACTGGTAGGTAAAGTAAAAACGCTCGTGAAAGTTTTTATAAACTATAAGCATGTACCTTTTAAGTAGCTATCACTGGTTTACTGCACTATTAACTTAATCTTAAAATTTGTAGTCCTTGTTTAGTTGATCAGATCTTGTGATGTGTGGGGATATATTCTGGGGTAACTGAACCGTTTAAGTCACAGAACAATTATAATAGGACCACTTTTGGTGGTGGTAAGAGCAGCAGATGGAAGCCTCTGGTTGTCTCTTCGACCCACGCTCCTTATCAGATAAAAAATACAGCACAGGAGTAAAATTTTCTTGCCTCTAGTTCTCTCGGTTACCGCGTACCGTCTTTCAGTTCTTGAGCCTGCACCTCGGTTTGTAAACCCTTCACTAGATGGTGCCTTTTCTTCTGTGTCAGAGGACTATGGAGTCTGCTTTGATTTTATCTTCATTGGCACCCCTTGGCAGTTTGGCCTCTACCCCCACAGTTCCACTTCAGCCCTCTTCCACCAGACTCAGCACTGCTCTCTTGCCTACCACCCTCTTTCAGACTCCGTGTGACATTTAAGGCCGTTGTCACCGGCCTCACTTTTGAGAACTGGTTCTCATCTGAGCTCCACAATTGCTCTCTCTGTTCTTGTTTAGGTATTTTAGAAATACTTCTTCTGCCAGACTCCAGCTGTCATTCAACTTTTAGTCTTTGACCCTAGCTAACTGACCCCCGCTCTCTGTCTTTTACAGTTCGTCTGTTCTCAAGACAACCACCATCTTTACCTTTCAAACACTAGACGCCGACTAACAATTTTATACATCATTGCTTAGTCTTCAAAACCCATTGCTTTGTTCACTCTGCTTTCAATTTTAAAGCCACCAAAATTCCTAAATTTTCCCTTTCTAATTACTCTGTTGTTATTTCCTAGTTACATTTTACTATTATTCTCCACTCTCTGAAACGTCATCCCCTGTATCGGCCATGGACACAGAGTTTGGTCTCTGAGACTCATCTCCATATTCCACCTGTCTACCTACGTGTTGAAATTCTTGAAGCTAAACTGTCATGGTAAAGTTTACGGTATAATTATATGGAAAATACAATCTAAAAGAGATAAAATAATCTGGGAAATATTTTCATTTTGAAAACTTTGGAATTGAAAGGAAGCTATTTGAAGAGCACAGCTGCTCTCTGAATAGTTTTAAAACCTGCTCCACCTTCTAGGTGATGCATGGCTCCATGATGAAGGAATGAACACATGTATTGGTCACACACATGAAGAAGAACCATAAAATTTAGAGTTACAATAAATGCCATTCAGCCAATTTAACAGGTAGGCAAAAGCTAAGCCTCACAAAATATATTTTTATAGATTGTGGCTACAAACTAATAACAACTTTGTAAAAAGCTAAGGGTCAAGACAAAAATACAAAGTGTCAACTCCGAGAGGGACAGAACTTACTATGCATCTTGGGCCACAACACTAGGCCATTAATAACTAGTGTTAATAATAGATGATGTATCTTTTCTGTGTTTTTATTTCTTGTCTTGATAGAAATAATTATATTTCCATATTGTCACCTAGCAAATATAATGTTTTACAGTTTGTGGAGCTGACTTCATGTATTTTTGACATTATCATGTTCTTGAGTCCTAAATGTTTTTCTTCTGTAAGTTAAGGTATGGTAGGGGCGATGGGGTGAATCTATCATCTATAACACCCTCTCCAATGTTATAGTCATGACTAAGTACCTGACTCAGCCTGAACTTTACAAAATACTCACACTCTTGAAGTCTTTTACTAGTCCCTTATAATCTTCATCAGTCAACACAGTTGCCACCTCAGGGACCATGCCTCCTTTGGAGGCAGCTAGACCATCTACAAATTCTTCTTAGGCAGTACTCTTCTAACCCAGGGCATAATCAATATATCTTAAAGTTGGAGGCAGTCCTCTTTGCTAATGTTCTCTGCATCAATTTATTTTATTGCCTCTCACAGCTGGAGACTGTCTTATTGAAATGTAATCAGCACCATAATAGCCTTGGAACAGTCAGTGCTCCCAGTGATCTCTTCTGAGTCTTTGGAGTACTTCCTCTTGGGGAAGGCTGGATTAAGCACAAGAGTTAGAGCATCAACTACAATGGCACCCGGTTCTCTGTGGAACACCTGGACATCACGACACAGGCTCTCTCTACTCTGAAGCAGCTCACCCAAGCATACCATTCAAACCTCAATGTTTCTTTTCTAGAAATGAAAATAAGCTTTGTGAATATACTGTCTTTTAAAGAAGGCAAATTCAATCAGAAAAAAACTACTACTACTTACAGAATCCCTTGCCTGAGGGCTTTTGGTGCAAAAATCATGCAGTAACTACGTACATCAGTATTACTTTCCTCTACCTTAAGCACTATTATCACATTCAATTGGCACCATCTTCAAACCATTTTCTGGAACAATTTTGTGTCAGTGGAGGCAGGTTTACTTACCTATCTTTACACTTATTAAGGATCTTAGCAGACTCCATTACTAAGGATGATGGATTATGTTCATCTGTTAGAGACTTGTTCTTGGAAACAGAAAAAAAAAACCAGCAAAGCCACAGAACACAAAGCCTTTGCAAGCCTGGGATTATTTGTAGTGCCTCATTGTCCATGAAGTAGACCCCTAATTCTCACATATCATCTTCCTGGCCTGGCTGTTGGCACACAAGCAGAATAGTCATGGATAAAAAAGTCAAATAGACAAAATTAGAGTGCAGGTATTGCTCAATCTTTTAAGAGCAATCCTTAACAGATAGATAAGTCCTTAACTAATCCTTCAGAGGATAAATTCTGACATATTTTAGATTTCCTAACTTCCCACCATAGAAAACCATTCCTTAATATATTTTCCCTTCTTCTGTCTCTTATACATCTTCATGCCCTTATAATAAACTCCTTGGATACCCATTCCTTGACACAAAATGTGTTTTGAAGGAAACCCAATTTAAAACACTGTATCTCATACTCAATATTTTTGTGACTTCAACCTGCTAGGCTTTTTGCAGTTAGATTTGATTTATTTTTATTCAAAAATATTTAGACAATTCTTACTAGATGGCAGGCAATATTATATTATAAAGGAAAATTCAGTCATGGAATTCTTAGAGAAACAAAAGCTAAAAATCTACATGTATGTGTGTGTGTATCGTACTTATATACTTAAAGTATACATTTCATGGTCACATTGCATCTATATATCTATATATGCTAGGAATAAATATTTATATATAATAGAATATATAAAGTAAGTGTAATAAAACATTTAGAGATGTGAAAGAAGAGAGATCAGAGGTAGTATGACTGCAGGAGAGAAAACTGAAGGTAGACCTTAAAGGACAGCAAGGAAGGGCATGCGTAAGTCCGGGAGAAGGATGTGGTGAGCAGAAGGTGTGATGAATAAAGATCATGAGTCATGAACGGAAGGGGTGTGTGAGGAAGATGGAGACTTTCCATTTGCTCCACATGTAGTAAGTGTAAGAACAAGCGATGAAAGGTAAGATGGACAAGCTGGGTACTGTCAAACACGTGTTTCTCAATCTATGTGGTTTGTTGAAAAAGCACTATCATGCCTTTAAAAATATTTTGAAAAAAGAAGCAATGTCTTATCTTTTATGTCAGCTTATTATCAGTCAGATGCATTTACCTTTATCTCTTTATATTATTGCTTCTACCTCTCACTTTCTCGAAGTTTCTTGCTATGCTTTATTCATAGCATTAGTATATTATTTTTGCTAATTGCTATACTTATTTTTTTCTCAGTGATATATAAACTTTTGGGTGATTATTTAATAATATGTACCCAGGGCCTTTATAGTATCTTCCAAAGAATAGGTGCTCAGATTAAGTCTGTTGAATAAATCAATGAATGGACCATCCTGTTTTCAGATGACTAATATACTTTATCTGATATTTATCCAACAATTGGTTAAGCATTTTTCCCTTTTCTCCTCCTCTCCTATGGTCTAGCTAAATCCAAATGAGATCCACCATGTCTAGAATATCTTACTGTTTCCAGAGTCACAAAAAGAAACTTAACTTCAACTATGATTATATATGACTGGAGGGTACACAAGAGACCATATGACCAATGTGACTAATATTCTCAATAAATCTGAATTGAAAGTGTGGCTGCTTACTCTCCTGATGCATCCAAAGCCCTGGACCCAACACTCTAGTTGAGGCAATAGTTGGTACATTTAGAGCGCTGATTTTTTCACCAGATTTGGCTTTTCCACCTCCTCACAGGTGAGTAGAGGAAAGCACTGTGGCATGTTTTTGTTCAAACATGCCAAACCTGGGAGCTCTTCTACTATTGGCTAGAAATACAGTCCATTAGGAAATTATCAAGGCAGAGAATAGACTTCTTTCCACACAGACACAGAGTAAGGTGTGCAGGAACTCAGAGAACCAGGATGGGTGGTCATTAGCTGTGTTTAACAAGAGCAGCAATCCTAGGGGAGAGGGAAAGATGAAAAGGATACCACTAAAAATTGAAAAATGAGTAGAAAAAGCACACGAGGAGTGGGGATAATTTTACTTCATTTTGAAAATGCTGGACTTTGAATCTTTGTTGAAAATTCCAGCCTTTCCCGCTTCCATGACTTCTGACCTAATTTTTCCTCTGGCTCCATCAGTGCATCTTGTTTTCATTTTTCTAGCCCAGACTGCCACATGCTTGCCTGTTTACCCACCCTGCTTTCTCTCCTTAACTTCTCTTTTTCTGTATCCTCTTCCCCTTCATTCTTTTTTCTCCTTGTCACACCATACTTGTTAAAATTGTCATTTGCATATAGCATTCATAATAACTTCATATTCTAGCAAAGTGACTTGCCTGGGGAGGTTTTTGATAAATATTCATTTAAGATGACTTTGCCCTATCTCCTTGCGTTGCAGCTCCTCAGCCCATGGAGCCATCGGTCTTTTTCTAGGTAGCAAAATGAATGAAGTGCAAGGATCTCACTTTAGGAAGAAATGAGAATCAGGACTTTTTGTCACTGACTTTCATGAACTGGGCTTCCAACTTTTAAATGTGGTGCATAATTGACACTTTGATACTTTTAGGCTATGGTGTATTCTCACACTCTCGTGGGGAAAAAATACTTGCTGACACAATCAGGAAACAGATGGTGACAAAGATCTTATACTTTGGTGCCAATCAATATGTTTTACTTGCCACTACTAAAATCTCGTTTGTGGGACCCAGGAATTTAAAGGAATTTTTCTGTTCATTTTTTTTTCTATCCTTTAAAAACTATTTTTAAGAATCTTCAGGGCTTAAAAGTTTTACTTCACTTTTCCTCTTCAGTTCTATTAAAGTCATCCTCGGAAGGTTTTGGCTTGTATCTGCCAGGAAAAAAAAAATGGTGAACGAAAGTATTTTGCTCATTATCATCAGTGACAGAGTAAGTCTCCTCACTCTCGGTCTTTGACACCTTAACACTGTCTCTGAGTATAGCCATCCTGGACTTCTAGAGAAAGCTGCATTCTGCAGCTGCACAATGAGACAATCAAAGGTGATTTTTCCCATCTTGTATACCTGCTTATTTACATCATAGTGACTGTGGTCAACCAAACAAAGAAAAGGAACGCTTCCAGAAAGGGTAGATAGTAACACTGTTAGGCAGAATACAAGAACTCTTTAAAAATGACCTAGAAGGGTTTGAGAAGAATTACACCGGAGTGGGAACTGCTTTAGGGACCAGCAGTTTCTGGTGAGGCGCCCCCTCCATCTCCCCTCAGCGCTCACTCACAGACATATTTAACACAACGGCTGAGCAGAAGCTGCATAAATTGGCCATACTGATATAGGACAAAAGATTACCTTCTTCGTTATGTAACCCTAATATATTTGATCTAGTGTTAAAGAGTTTGCAATGCCTAGAAATGCCCTGGAGAGTGAATGTATCATACTCACACAATTGTGGGAAACTGATATAATCAGATCATTTTCTTTCACTGTACTTTTCTCTTCCTGTGTTCAAATCTGTCACTGATATCTCTCAAATAATTTGAAAGTGTTTGTTGGGAACAAACTCTGTTAAGGATACAAGGAAAGAAAATGATAGTTTATACTTTATGCCAAGTATACACAAAATATATAATTTAGCCTTCAAAACAATTGTGCAAAGGAACTGCTATTATTCATCCCATTTCACAGAAGAAACAAATATTTGAACAAATTAACTGGCCTTAAAACCACAAAAAATGTGGTATAGCTGGGGTACAATCCTAAATCTGCCTGATAGCAATATCTTTTCCACAGGGACATTAATTTTACTTTAATTGCCTTGAGTCTTTATTGAATCTATATTCCTGTTTCTGTGATTATAAACAGATCATTACTTCTCATTTCTCTATTACTGCTCCAGCAATTTACCCAAGATTTTTGGTTCTGAAATTCTGATACAGGTTTGCTTTTTATTACTATTAGCAGTCTTTCACAGAGATCCACCCAAACTTCCCCAGTCTTCCCAAAGTTTCACACATCAGCCTTCCTGAGAAATTCTCTAAACCCCAAACTGGTTACAATCTTTCATGAAAACAAATGTGTGACAAAGGCATCGTATAATGCATCTCAAAATCTTCTAATAAATTTCCATTCTGCTTAAAGCACAAAATCTCTTGCCTTCCGACGGCACATAGGACAATGCATTTTCTGGACCCGCCTCTGTTACCATCCTGAAATTCCTCCTACCATTTTCTCCCTGGCTCATGCTTCTCCGGCCACACTGACCTCTGTATGTTCCAGTTTACTTGCACATCAGGGCCTCTGCACTTGTTGTTTTTTCTTCCGGGGGTGTTATCCCCCAGGTCTTCAGAGAGCTCACACCCTTTTTACTATTTTGATCCTTATTCCACTATTTAAAATTGTAATCAAATATGCGTAGGAATTCTTAATCTTGACCGTGTGGAGCTCTGTTATTTGTTTCCAATGCTTGTCATTAATAGACAGTGTAGTTTAATGACATCGTAGGCTCATGATTCATTGTCTTTAGAATTAAAGGTTCATAAGGATAGGCATTATTTTAAAACTCGTAGAAGCATAGATCCCAAGCAACAGTGTATGTAACATATACTCTATAAATAAATGAATGTGCATGTAATCGTATACATTTGCTTACTCACAAACACCCGAATGTCTTGGAAGGCTGAGTGTAAAGCAATATTAAGAATTGCAATAATTACCTGGTCTGTGAATGTAGATTCAATTCATCCTACCACATATGTCTTTGAGTCAGTAAAGGCAGAAAGAAATTTGATCAGAATAACCAAAGATCAAGTTGTACACATTTCTTCCAAAGGCAATTTAATACCCTACATATTTTGGTTTTAATAGTGACATAGCCTATTTGAATCAGGGACCTAAAAGTCCACGCATCTGGATGAAAATATTTTTACATAACTTAGCAAGTATAAACCGGTCAACACAAGGACTGTCCAGACTGCAGTTTTTCTTTTCATTTCTCTCCACGGTCTGTTCGTTGTTGAGCTTCCTGCTGCTTCTCTAAGTCTGTACTATTCTCTAAGATGCAGCCCTTTTTTTCTTCCAACTCAGGAGAAAAACAGTCTTCCATCAAACATGGTGCAGTATCTCAGACTTGTGTAAGCACCGCATCAGATTTATTGCTGGCTTCACTACTTATCAATAAAACCGGCCTATACACCTTGTTCTGTCTGGACAGCCGTCCAGCCAGACGCCAGCACCCAAACTTCACACTGACTCCTGACTTTATCTGGGGCCTGTGATGTACAATATCATAGTAACAAGGTATTTCTCTTTGTTCTGGGGAAACTTGAGCCATAATGTGCCAGACTTCTCGCATTCATGCTGATTGTGATAAAGAGCAACACACTTGAACATTTCTCTCACTCTTCTTTCTCTTCTCTGGTTCTCTCTCTCTCTTTCTCTCTCTCTCCTTCTTTTAAAGAAACAGGTGTTGGCATGGATTAGAGAAGAATTACATCATCTCAAAGAGAAGAGGAGAAATGGAAAGGAGAAAAAAATCAGGAAAAAGTGGCAACCAGACCCAAATACATTTGCACATATAAAGCTGTTCTAATGAGAGCCAAATTGATTTGACATTCAGTGGCAGTTTGAAGCCAAGAAAAGCAAAGCAGCCTACAAAAGGCCTAGCTCATTGTTTATGGAGTGTCATACTCTATCATCTGTGAGACCAATAACAAGGATGGGAAGACCTTTAAAGGCAGGGTGTGTTACGGGAAAGGCTACACAGATACCACCAAAGTCAGATCTGATAAACAGATTATACACAGCTTCCTATGCATAAGATGTTTGTCAGAGGAGGCAGATATTCCCTATAGATTACACATTAGCTTGCAAATCTGTAAGGCGTTAGCATGCTTTGGGGATGTGTGCTCTACACAAGGAGGCCTATTTTGTGATGTTCTGGGTAAATAATCTTCATAAAATATTAACCAATAAAAGAGATAAAACCAATGCAATTATATATCATTGAAATGGAAACACATGCATAATATTATAAAGACATCATCCCCGCCACAAATTAAGTATGGTTCCCTCACAGCAAGCAAAATATATTGCAGGTATGCACATGTATACAGTTCAGAGAATAAAGACAGGCATATTAAAATAGAAAATATTTCCAGTAACTTTATTTTTCAAGAGAGAAGTTTTATAAATGTTTAGTCATTTCAATACCATTAACTGGCTAGGGATTCACTATTCCGCTGCTCACTGTTTAAAATACCTGGAAAGGAATGAGGTGTTTATTAAATGTCAGCACATGACATGGCAGATTAAATAAGTCTTCCTAGAAATATGTGAAATGCTCAAGTGTTACAATCTGTGCAGAAAGGAGACATTTTATTCCTCTGCAGTCAGCTCAGTCTAAGTATTCCTGTGATATTAGATTCTGTATAAGATTCAGATATCAGTGTTTACTTCCAGATTTCACAAAGGAAAGCTGATTTCATGGCAAGTTATTGCTGAATAACATAAAATCCAAAGTTTCAGCCTCTTTCACCTCAATTTTCTAAATACTTATAAGGTTAAAAACAGAATTTGACCTTAAATAATTTAGATATCAATGTATCTCTCCAGTATAGATTTTATATCACCATAAAATGGTGTGTATATGAGACAAAGAATAAGTACCAAAATGAGGTTCACATATTAATACATCATGACTAACCAGAACTCCTATTAATTTAAACATATACATCTTTAATATAAATTCAGAAAAAGAAATGGGAAGAATTGTTTTTGATAGGAATAATAATAGCACAAGTTGGAATGTTATTATTCACATTTGTCTTATACAGCTATAAAATCCTTACTTAGTATTCCTTGCTTCTCACTATGCCTTGACATTTCTTTGTCCCACAAGGTGCTGCCGATCAGGGGCCAGGGACATCTGAAGAACTACATTCGAAAAACAGTTAGAGGGGTTGATCAAGCTTTCTTCCCTTACTCAGCTGCATTCAAAATAGTGGGTTACAGAGTTTCATAGCATCTTTAAGAACATAAACACCATAGTCTAAACCAAAACAGAATTCTTTACCCTATATACTTTGTAGGATACAAGAACAGAAACCAAGGCGGTGGCCTGCCAGACACTTTATATTTGACAAACAGTTTCCCCTTTCCTGTCACTATTACACCAATGAAGTTGCGATAGCAAATTAAATTCTAAAAGCATTTAGTGTGCTTTCAGTAGCTTGCTGCTGAGGATACATACCTGAAGAGGTCTTAGCCCTTGCTTTTAAGAATTGTTGCCAAAATTTACAGCCTATCAGGTAAAGACAACTCTTACTACCTTGAGAACTGAAGTCCTCATATCACCCTCTGAGCTAAGGCCAGAGCTAAGGTGACATAACTGTATACTTTACAGATCAGATGGGTGAACTTTTCTTAGTAGGGATCAGAAGGAACGTAAAGAGTCTAAGTGGGTGGGTATGGAGACCTTAAGTTAGCACTTAGTCATCTTTAGCTATAGGCATGTGATCAAGGAAAATATGGGTGAAAATGACGAAGGCAGTTTTAGTATTACAGACAGAACAGCAGTTAATACAATTAGTATTTATCATTCTTCCTCATATATGCTGATCTCTTTGGTTTTATAAAATAAAAATAGCTGAAAGAATCATTCTGTCTTCACTTGAATAAATATATGAGCCACCTCCTTAAGTTCAAATATTAATAACTAAGCAACCTAAAATAATTTAATTAATCATCTCTACCTCAATTGCTTAATCTGTAAACTGGGGATAAAAAAGATATTCTGTGATGACTACATGAGAAAAAATTAGTATAAGGCAAATGATACATACTGAACAAGTAATGCTAATAATGATAATAGATTTTAATTTAAGAAATATCCTCAGAAGCATATGTTTTATATACATTAATGACTTCATTGGACTTGTGATGAGATTTTTTTTCAATTTTTAGAAGGAAGATATAGGAAACGTGGCAGAAAGTTTACTGATCATTTCTACTAGTTATATAGTCCTCCTTTACCTAGTGCAGGATTATTTTTACTTACCCCAGACTTCTACCTTCATGGTCTTTGTTGGCACATGAAAGTATGGTTTTTCATGCTGTCCAAATCAGTAGTCAGATTTCTCTTGCCAAAAAACAAAAGTCACCAACATTTTGCAGGCTCTTCTTCACCACGTGTGCCATCCCTGCTTGTCCGGGCAGGCTTTACGTCACCTTTCTGTAAGACTGGCCACTCCATCACTGAGTGCACTACTCTAAAACCTATTACTACATGAACATGTATGGCTCTGTGTGCCAGAACCAAAAATATGAGTGCACCGAAATTTCTTTTCTCATGTTTAAAAAACTGACTGTGGGACATAAACACAACAACAGTAGCCAGGTACCAGATAGTAGGTATTTTTACCATTTCTGTGTTGCAGGTGAGTAGGGGAGGGTTTAGAACCAAAAATAGGGACCATGGAGATGTGATATAGCTGAGGTAAGATTAGTTTTAGGCTCTCATGTCCTTAACCCCAGTTGTAAGGCCTTTGAAGATTCTGGTCACTGGGATCACAGCTTGACTAGCGGGGCTATAATGGGCATGTCCCAGCTATAACAGCCTGACTGTTCTTTCAGTAACTAGTGAGGGTAATTTGTGGTATGTTCCAAGAAGAGCACTGGGGTATTGGAGAGTTGTTATTATGATTACTACTGTAAAATGTCGATTAATCTGGATTGTAGAACTCATTCATCTTTTTGGATATTGTGAACATTAGGTGAAATGCCTTTATGCTCACTAAAGAAACAGGAGGGAGAAAAATGAGATAAAATGTCCATTAAAGCACACTTATCTTGTAAGAAATCTTACATTCTATTTTTAAACTATCAAATATGTTTTATTTGGGCATTTCATGTCATGTATATTATTATGCTTCACAGAAGCAATGGCATAAATAAGTTTGTAAAGTAATACTACTAAACATTTGTCAGAGTACTTTTCCCATTATTTCTTGCTCTGTCTCCTTCTCAATCACTGTGCACAGCATACCATGTTTAAAAAGTACAAGTGAAATTGTAGAAGTTGTTTGAGTTTTAAATTAATAGATAAAATTAGTACCCTAGAAGAGATAGTTGGGTACCAAATTTCAAATAACTGAGACTCTACCCCATCCTCACCCTGAAGAGCAGCATTTCTATATGGCAAGCCAGAGCAGGTCCGTCATCTCTGACTGGATTACTGGGACACTGATCACCCTTACATCTCAGACACATGAAACGTTAGTTCTCAGGCAAACAAGCTTAAATGGTAGTTCCTAACTCTGAGACAAAAATATGCCTGTGATTAAGAAATATTTCATAAACTCCATCTTCATAACTTATATATAGGGCTGAACTTGCCTTTTCTCCAGTTGACAAGAGCCCGTTTTTGCGAATTTCCAGCTCTATGGCAGATTAGTTGTGACAAATTAATGAGTGAAGATTGCTATTTGCATACATGTTGCGAACACCAGAATGTTCTGACTGGTAGCCTTACAGCAAGAGGAAATGTAAATAGATATAGATATAGATATAGATATAGATATAGATATAGATATAGATATAGATATAGATATCTCACATAACTTGATCCATACCTGTGGCAGTTCCGTGTTGATGCAGACAGCCATTCATGAATTAAGTTCTACAGTACTGCATGGATCATTAGTATACTATGCAAAACTATTTTATATCTATGATAATTACCTCTTGTAAAAAGGGTGCCACAAAAATAAGTTTCTAATACATTTCAATAAATATTTGCACATGAAACCCTTCAAACTTACTTTTGAAGTTTCGTATTTAAAGTATAAACAGTAAAGTAACCAGAATACTCAAGTGCGGAAAGACTGTTTTGGTTTTATTAGCACTGTTTTTGAAAAATAATACATGAATTGGCTGATGTCATTAACAGCTCCCTCTTCTTCCACAAACAAAGCCAAAGGCCTCCTATAACTGCAGTTCTAGTTCACACTCTGGAGAATTTCTGTAGGCTCCAATTTTTGCCCATCCTTCTAAATCCACTACCTCTGGCATGGTGTCTCCAGGCACCCTCCTGTTGTTTTGTCCCTGCTTCGTATCCTAATGGCCCATTTAATTCCTAACTCTTTTCAGAAACTGGTATCTCCATGCTTAAAATAGTGCTACCTAATAGAAACACAACAGCAACACAACTGCTTAATTTCTAATGGACACACTGAAAAAGTAAAATGAAACAGACAATAAAGTTTGTGTTGTTACACATTGCTTGAAACTCAGTATATAAAAACAGCAACTAAAAATATTGAGTCTCTTGCATATTTTATAGCAGTTGAGTGTGTCAGATGATTTACACTGGTAGTATGTCTCATTGGGACGAGCTACACTCTAAGTGCTCCTTACCTCCCTGTGACTCATGGTTGCCTTATTAGACAGCGCAGTTCTAGAGCCCCTGGTCATAATCAAGAACTCCACCTGGGTGGGACATCAGATTCTTCGGTAGTCTGTAGGAGTATTTACCACAGTATACCACAAAATTGTTCATTAAAGATTCACTAGAGACACTGTGTATTATTCATTGGTATAATGAATGCATATTATTCATTTGCCATTTATGCCTTTTCCATCAAAACTCTTGTAAATCCTTTTTGTAAAAGTAGATGAGGAAGGCATCAATATCCCCAGTTTGTGTACAATGACACTAAGGCTTAGACAAATTTAGTGATTTAGTGAAAGTTTCTCAACAAAGATAATAATTCAACAGAATCTTTGTGATTCTAGCATGCAGTTCATTCTCTGGTTCCTTAATATCCTTTAAAGAAATTAGAAGATATATCTATTCAGTGGTTCTCCAATACATATTCCCCAAGTGTAGATGTCTGGCCAGCAGTAGCTGTATTTGCTCTTTTGAGCAATGACATAAATACATATTGCAACATACACAATCAATCCATAATATCAAGGATAATAAAAGAAAGTATGCATGAAATATGTGGGAAAGACGTTAGCTTCACGTGTAAGCAGAACTAACAGTTGGGCAGTGATTAAATCACACTGAGAAACCTCAAAGACACATAAAAAAGGAAATTCTTTGGGGGTTTGTTTCTTGTTTATTTTTTAGAAATGAAGTGATCTAAAAAGAGAGGACAAGCTTGTTCAGTTATAGCTTTCATATAATTACCACAAACTCTAATGCAAATTAGAGAGTAGGTCTGCTCAGTGTACATTTCTGAGCTTGCCAAATTATGTTTGGCAATGTGGTCAGGCAAGGACAGATGCACACTGGACCGAGTTTTCTTGGGCTGTTCAATAATTAGGAGGACCATGTATTATAATAAACCACATCCCCTGGCTAAGATTTGGATGCAAATTGCACACTAATTCACTTCCAAGTTTTTTGGAAACTCACCAAGAAGGATGAAAATCAGGCAAATATACTGTTTACTTCAGGAAATTTGTTTAAAACTAAAAATGGTTCATTTATAAAATGCATTGGGGGAACTCCACAAGAAATGAAACAATAGCTTTTTGCAGGTTCCACTCAGCAGGAATAAGAAAGTGTTAACATGTCCCTTTAAAGATCTTTCCTGTGTTACATGTTAACTCTAACTGGTATCTCCTTAGGAAAACACTGGGAGAGTCCTAAGTGGATGATAAATAGCAATTTCCCATATTTGTAAAATACAACATTGCTAGAATAAAGGGAGAGATCAGTATAGTAAGATTTTGTCCATATTTTCTCCAACTAATATTAGGTAGTAAGCTGCCCCTTAAATCAGGAGGTGAATGGTTTGAAACTGTTATCTGCAAAACCAAAACATCCATTGTAATAATAAAAACCCTTGTGTTATTTCAACTGGCATTTCTTAGTAATGCAACAATTGAAAAATTATAATAGTAAACAAACAATCCAGAACAAGATACAAAAATTGCTGAAAGATGAGATCTAAAGGTCCAAATTGCATAACACATCCATTGTATGTTCTCATCACCTTGCAGTGAGGTGCCAGTACCTTCCAGTGCAAGTCCTACTCTTAGGTGAACAGTTCAGTAGAATTGTGTTGCTAAGGGGACCTAAATGTTTGTTCCTACTCTCTGTAATTCAATTTTTACACTATTTTCTTGAGTCCAATATTAACACAATTGCTTATCTGAATCTATGTTTGCAACACAGAGATGTATTGCCTCAATTTCCCTTCCACCCAGGCACTGTGGCCCTGATGTGGGGACAGGAGCTAGCAGACAAATTTCAGGTGTAAGATCATCCAGAATCTGCTTCAGGTCCCTAAGGTCGTGCCTTTTGGCTACTGAGAAAATGCACCGAGTACCTGAGGATAACTCTGAGATGCAGTATTCCGTCCCAAACTGTACACTCTTTCACCTTTCTTTCATGGATGTTAATCTAAAAGCACCCCAAATTCCATTGCAGAGTCTACTTCCAGAAACTCAGCTTGTACCAAAGATTTAGTCTGTGTCCTTCTGTGCACTCTGGACCTGTGACAAAATCTAGCACTTGACACGTCCGCTACTTGTGCCAGGTACTGCAGCCTCTGATTCTGGCATCTCCTTGAAAACTTATAATGAATCACTCCTTTCAGAAGAGTCTCTAGCTCTGGTACAATCGGCAACCTGATGACAGTCTTAAAATTTAATGATTATACAAATGGTGAATATAAATTTCAGTAATGAATTAATACCTGGAATAAGTAATCATTTTTTACCTTTTTATTTTGATGAAACCATAGATTCGTAGGAAGACATCATAATGTCTTGGATACATGTTATTCAGCTTCCCCAAGTGGCAACATCTTGTATCACTACAATGCACATCAAACCACCACACTGACACAGATACAATGCACTGATCTTTCTCAGGTTTCGCTAGTTTTGCCTGCATTCAACTTACATGTCTGTGTATTTATATAACTCCAGGCAATTTTACTTCTTGTATACATTTATGTGATCACCACCAGAATAAGGAGATAAAACCATTTTATTATAAAGATTGCTTGTGATGCCCTTTAATGGCACAGCAACCACACTGCCAGCTCTCCTCCATGACCAGTTTAGGCTACTAATCTGTTACTCATTTATATTATTTTCTTAATTACGTACTGGTATATTCCACAAAAGGAATGTCAACATTATGTAATGCAAACATGTACAAAAGGGAAAAAAAGGAAGGATATCAGGGGATGAATGGAGGGGAAGGGAGAGAAGGGAAAGAGGATGAAAAAGGAATTAAGATGTGTATGTAGATACACCAGCTTCCCACAGGGAATGTAAGCATTATGCACTACAGCCAGAAACTAAAAACTAAAATGATTTTTTCAAAAAAGAATTTTATTAAAAACCATCAGGGATATAGTTCAGTGGCATAAGCACTTGTTTGGAAAACACAAGGTCTGGAGTTTGATTCCTAATACAAAAAAATGAAAAATAATGCAGTGTATCACCTTTTAAGATTAGTTTTGTACCTTGAGATTCTTCTAATACATTGCCTCTGCCAGTAGGTTATGTTCCATGGAGAAGATGCACCACAACTTGTTCAATTACTCATCTTCTGAAGGGCAATTGAATTACTTGCAGATTGGGGTTATTAAGGTGAATATATTATGAATGTTCACATAACTCTGAGAAGCAATATTCCATCCCAAACTGATGAAACAGTTTGTTTCAATTCTCTCTAGTAAATTTGTAAAAATAACATGATAAGAACATTAAAAAGAAAATAATATTGTCATTTAAACTATCCTAAAATGTAACTAGACATGAATTTTAAAGATTCCAAGTAAAAGTTATATATTACTAAATTAGAAGAAAAATAAATATGACAAAACCTTTAGACTTACACTTCCAAAAGTTATCCAACTGACAGATATAGATTGAAATATCTCAAAAGCAAAGTGATATAGAAACCATATGCCATGAAAACATTAATTATAAAGTAGGCAAAAATGTTCCTGTTTATATAAGACAAAATAGATTTTAAAACAACAAATAGATGTGGGGAAAATGAATCCTTATAAACTGTTAATGGGACTGTATATACTAAGTGCAGCCTCTGTGGAAATTAATATGGATGTTCCTCAATATATAAGACTACCATACATTACAGCTGACCCAGATACCTGGAAGAAATAAAGTATGAATACTAAAGAGATAGCCACAAAATCATGTCTTTTGCAGCACTATTCATAACAGTCAAGTAACAGCATCATTTTAGGTACCTGTTAACAGATGAGTAGCTAAAGCATATTTATGTATATGTAGTATTCATCTGAAAAGAACAAAATAAGAACTTGTAAAAACATGGATGCAACTGAAAAGTATCATCTGAAGTTAAATAAGGCAGAAATAGGCAATTTTTAAAAGTTTTCTTTCATGTGTAGAAACCAGAAAAGAAAAAGCCAACCTGCAAGTAGAACAGAGATTGTTAGGGAAGAAAAAGGGTACAGATGGGAGCTGGGTCAGAGACTATGATAGGAAAGACATACACAGTTAAGGCAATTAAATAAAATTTCCACAGTAAAACCCATGAATTTGTGCAATGAACATGCATTAAAGTAGACTTCAGAAGGAGCATTACCAGGGAGAGTCGCAATTTGCCATGACAGCGGCATTGAACAATCATACACACGTTTGTACTTACTGACAGAGACACAAAGTCTTTGCCACAAAATCTGTAAAAAACTGCAGTAAAAACTGAAAAATTCATACCATAATCAGTTTTCAATATCCCATTCTCAATCATCAATAAATAAATTGAGCAAATATTGAGTATTAATTTAGAATATTAGAACAGCACAATCAACTAACTTGACTCAGTGCACTTACTGAATAAACCACCAAACAACAGAAACACACATGTTCATGTGCACATGAAACAACTGCAAGGATGCATTTATGCCATAAAACAAGACAAAACAAAGTTTAAGACACTAAAAATATGCAAAGTATGTTATCTGACCATACTAATTTGAATGATAAATCCATAAAAATTTATACCTATGAAACACTCAAATATTTGAATTTAAATGCCACACAGCTAAGTCACAAAAATTAGAAAGTATTTTAACTGCATAAAATGGAAATAAGACATAAAATTTGTGAAATATGGATAAAGCAGTGCTTTACAGAAAGTTTTTAGACATAAAATAAATACTCTGAAAAAATAAGAAATCAGCCGGGACCAGCTACACCGCCATGCCACATGCTTCCTGTATACCCCTCAAATGCCCCAAGCAATGCCACTGGCCTGCCCCTCAGCCCTGGACCACCTATGCCACTGTGTCACACACCCTTGGCCCCCCCACCCCCTGCAGACTCCAGTCAGCGTGGTGAGTATGCCCCTAAAATAGAGGACTGCAATGAGTAAATAGGGGCAGCAGTAAAGCTTCCTTCAACTAACTGTATGACCTTAGCAAATCTGGCAAGAGTGGATGACTCCTTCCTGCATACAGAGAACATAAGACAGGGTGAGGAGCATGCCCATAAGGCCTCCCCAAAAAACAAGCAGAATCTATGAAACAAAAGGGCTTATGACACACACAGGCACACAGTAAGGACACAGTAGGGCCTCAGCCGACACAAACACTATATACAGGTGACCTGGAATAATGGGAAGACAAAGTAACATCAGGAACTAAGTTGACCTACATCAATACTCATAGGCTTGTCAACCAAGGAAGAATATAGGGCTCACCAAACAGGCCCTGTGGGAGGAATTCAGGTGACGGCCCTCCTCTTCATTGTGGTACTCAGCAATCGGACAAACATCAACCACACAGTAGGACCCTGCAATCCACACTACCAATAGTTGAGATGACTGGGATTGAAAGAACAAATAAGTGCCCAAAGGGTAAAAATGACAAAACATAAAAGCAAAATACAATCTCAAACATCTAGCCCATCAAGAGCAAGTACAGGAGACATTGAAATAGAGGACTTTAAAAGTCATACCCCAGAGAGAAGACAAGATGGCCAATCAGTGAGCAACAGAATACAAAGCCTCCTGGGAGAAACAACTCATATGCCAGAATAAAACATCCTGGAGAGATCCAGACAGAGGGAGATAGATCTTCTTGACACAGGAAGAAATTAAAACTTAAAAAAGCTCATCAAATACTTAGGGACTACAACTGAAACAGCTAAAAACAATGGGACACAACATTTTTGCCGTGACCCACCAAGTTTGCACCAGATTGAATCCGCGCCGGCAGGCAGAGCCACCCAAACTCATTCCCACCACCACTCACAGGAAGCGCAGCAGCACTGAAGTCAGGGGATGGTGAGCTCAACAGAGAGTGGAGAGTGGAGAGTGGAGAGCAGGGCTGGTGGAGGAACTTTCACTGATCCACAGTCAGTGCTGGGAATGAGACCCCCCACCACGGGAAGGGTGTGACCAGGTGGGCGACATGCTGGAGTCGGGCAGGAGGAGCCTGAACTGGGAGTGACAGTGACTTCGGTTAGTTGCTCCCTCCCCAGAGAAGATTCGTGCAATTTGCTTGGACTGGGCTGCACCCCTGGCCAGGACCCAATTAGATGTCCCAAATTGATTTCCTGCACCTAGCACGCACTAACTGGGTGAAGGCCCCTGAGGTTTGGCTGGCCTGGTGGGGAGGGGCAGGCATACGTAGCCTGCTTGCACATCAATGACAAGAGCAGGTGGGAAAGGGCGGAGCTCCCTTGCCAGCACGCTTTGTAGGAAACGTGGCCAACAGGGAAAGGGGCTGGGACCTGCACTGTAACCTGTGTGGAGGAAACCAGGGCCATGACAGGAGAGAGAGGCAGGAGGAGGCCCACAGCCCAGAACCCTGAGTGCCCTGATCCAGGAGAAGGAAAAACAAGGGGGACTGAGGGTGGCAAATGCACAACATCAGACATGGCTTCAATGGACATTGAGATATCTTCGGGACCTTTTAGATGAGCTCAAAACTGAAATATTAAATCAGGTAAAGCAGGATATGAGTAGAGTAATAAAAGAAATGCTCTCAGGGAACATCTCTCAGGATGATATAGATGGAAGAAGGGAGGAACACAAAAAAAGGAGAGAAACATTCGATAAAGAATATAAAGAAAATATAGAATACATGAAGCAGACTACTAGGAAATTAAAAACTCCATTGAAAGCTGGCAAAACACCTTAAAAGAAACTAAGGATAGACTATCAAAACTTGAAGACAAGTTTGCAATGTGTGATCATGAAAGGAAAGATCTCTTAAAAATAACAAGGAAACAGGCAGTAACAATACAAAGGCTAGAAGATGACAAGAGAATCTACAATTTAAGAATAAGAAATGTGAACGAAGAAGCAGTAATACATACAGGTGAATTACAAAGGCTATTCACAGAAATAATTAAGGAAAACTTCCCAAGCATGGAAAAAGAAAATGACATTCTGTTGTATGAGGCATACAGAACTCCACCCACCTACAACCAAAACAGAGCTACACCCAGACATATAATAATCAAGATACCAGAAATTCAATATAAAAACAATATTAAAAGCCATCAGAGAAAAGAAACAGATTACCTATAAAGGTAAGCCCATCAGAATCACAGCTGACTTCTCGACACAGACCATCAGATCAAGAAGCGCTTGGAGTGAAGTATTCCAAGCCCTGAAAGCAAATAACCTCCAGCCCAGATTGATGTATCCTGAAAAAGTGTCACTAGAAATTAATGGAGAAACAAGATATTTCCATGACAAGGAGGAACTGGGCGAGTTTGTGACCACCAATCCAACTCTGCAGAGAATGCTGAAGGACATTCTAGAGGGAGAGAAAAAAAATACCAGGATTTTAGGAACAGTGGCAGAAAGGCCTCAATGAGTGGGGCAGGCAGTAGAATGAAGGAGAAAACTAAACAAAGACAAAAAAGTAGTATAGCAGAAATGAGGCAGAGAAGGATAACTAGAAACTCTAACATAGATGGCCTTGATACGCTATATTGTTAATGGTGCACCGGGATTTAAAACACACATACATACTCACACTATTCTACTTAGATGTATTATATTCTGTTCCAATCATTCTGCCTGTACTGTAGATTTGGGGGCACAGACAGTAATCCTGAAAATAACAGGATATAGTTTGGTAATCATCCTTAATTTCCTATTAACTTAATCTAAACCTCTGTAAAGCCGACACTGTTTTACCATGCCTAATTGTAATCGAATCTGGTTTGTTGGATTGCTGTTTTGTATTGATAGATTTTATTTAAAGTTGTTATGATTGATAGTATCAAGTCTGAGAGTATAGGCAACTGAACTTAAGATGACAAGATCCACTAGAATATCCACTCTGGTTTGTTTATTACCTGCCTTTGAAGTTTTATACTGTGTATAATGTTTTATTTTACAAATATTGTTACTTACTGCTATACTCAATTATACTGCTATATTCAATTATGCCTGATGATATAGACATTCTATTGAAGATATTAAGAAACAACACAGTAATCATTGTAGATCACCTTGTACTGTGGTTTTATATGACTTTTTGGTTTCATGTTTTAATAGGAATTTTGTTTTGTTTTGTTTTGTCTTGCTAAGTTTTGTTTTTCCCTCTAATACAAAAAGGATAGAAATACACATAGAGATTCATGCATGCGTAGCTGTTCACACTCTCACTGTTTGACTATCTACTTTGTATGCTTTAATTTTGTAACTTGAACAACTATTTCTAAGAGGATAATATGTAATTTATTAACTAGTGATTTCTTATTGTTTATCTTTTTTTTGAAATTCTGTATTATCTCTACCCTTTACATGCTTTTGTTTCTCTTTAAATAAAATCTTTTTAAAAAAATTTAAAAAGTCATACCCCAGAAATCTCCAAAAAGATAGCAAATGAAATAAAGAAACAAATTCATGAGGCTATAGAGGAAATCAAATTAGAAATAATTTCCCACATAAAGACAGAAATAGCAACCTTAGTAAAGGAGTTGATCAGCATAGCCACATAAGAAATAGATTTTAAAAAATACAGGAACCTGGAAAATTGATTGAAACCTTGAATGAACAATATGGAAAACAAGCAGAATCTATGAAACAAATTCAAAGAGATATCCAAGAAACAAAAACTTCTACTGAAAGCTGGAAAAACCATTTAAAATAAGCTGAGGATATAATTTTGGACCTTGAGGACAGGATCACAGTTCAGTGATCATGAAAGAGTAGGACTTTTAAAAACAACAAAGCAACATGAAATGCCAATACAGCAGCTTCAGGATGATGCCAAGAGAAGTAATATAAGATTAACAGGCGTCAATGAAGATGTAGGAGTCAATGCAAATGACATAGGTAAACTAGTCACAGAAGTAATGGCAGAAAATCTTCCAAACATGGGGAAAAAAATCTAATATACAGATAAGTGAGGCATATAGAATGCCAGACAATCACAACCAACTTAAATCTACATGCAGACATATAATAGTTAGAATCCCAGACATACAACATAAAAACAGAATACTAAAAGCTGTTAGAGAAAAGACATAACTCACCTATCAAGGGAAACCCATTACAATCACAGACTTTTCAGTGCAAATCCTCAAGTTAAGATGAGCTTGGAGTGGAGTATTTCACTCCCTAAAAGACAATAACTTTCAACCCAGACTGATATACCAAGCAAAACTGTCTTTCAAATTTAATGAAGAAACAAGATACTTCCATGACAAAGCACAATGGAAGAAATTCATGTCCACCAAACCAACCATAGAAAGAGCATTAAAAGACATACTAGACAGAGACAAAAGTGACCATGATCTCTAAAACAACAGCAGAAAGACATCACCAGGCAGGGCAAGCAATTAAAGAAGGGGGAAAAGCAGAAAACCAACAACAGAAACGTAACATGGCAAAGTTGAGCCAGTACATATCAGTTATATCCATAAAGGTAAATGGCCTCAATTCACCTATCAAAAGAAAAAGGTTGACAGAGTGAATCAAGAAACAGGATCCCACAATATGCTGCATACAAGAAACACATCTGACTTAAAGATTAAAAGTCAAAGGATGGAAAACAATATTCCATGCAACAGAAATCCAGAAAAAAGCAGGGGCAGCTATTCTGTTTGAAGACAATGTGGACTTCAAACCTAATATGATTAAAAGAGATAAAGAAGGTCACTACATATTTTTTAGTGGAAAAATTCAAGAATAACTAACAATTATAAGTATATATGCACCAATTACAGGAGCACCCAACTATATAAGACAAATACTAATGGACATGAAAAATCAAATACTCAAGAACACAATTATAATAGGAGACCTTACCCCACTGTCACAAAGAAATGGATCAACTAGACAAAAAGTCAGCAAAGAAATAATAGAAGTGAATCATACCTGTGAGCAAATGGACTTAATAGATATTTACAGAGTGTTTCACCCAATGACATCAGAATACACATTCTTCTCAGCTGCACATGGACATTCTCCAAAATAGACCACATATTAACCCATAAAACATTCTTAAGTAAATGCAAAGGGATTGAAATTACCCCACACATAGTATCTGATCATAGTGCACTGAAATTGGAAATTAATGGCAAAAGAAATTACAAAACTGGCATGAATACATGGAAATTAAACAACAACCTTCTGAACAACCAGTGGGCTATAGGTGAAATTAAAGAAGCAACATCTATAATCCAATGAAAATGTGGATGCAACATTTCCTGTGGCATGCAATGTAAGTGGTCCTAAGAGGGAAATATATAGCAATAAATTGTCACATCAAGAAAATGGAGCAAGCATAAATAAATAACCTGATGTTACATCTCAAGCTCATAGAAAAGTAAGAGTAAGTCAAACCCAAAGCTTGTAGAGGAAAGGAAATTGTAAAGATCAGAGCAGAAATTAATGCAATTGAAACTAAAAAAATCAAGAATTAATGAATAGAAGAACTGTTGTTTTGAGAAAATAAACAAAATTGATAAACCTCTAGCCAACCTTATCAAGAAAAAGAAAGAAAAACTCAAATGCACTCAGTAAGGACTGAAAAGAGAAATCACTACAGATCCCATGGAAATGCAAAAGATCATGAATACTTACTTTGAAAATTTCTACTCACAGAGGTTGGAAAACACAGAGGAAATGGACAGATTTCTAGAAACATATCAACTACCAAAGCTCAACCAAAAAGATATAACAATTTTGAATAACACAATATCAGCTATTGAAATTGAAAATGTGATTAGAACTTACCACAAAGAAAAGCCCAGGTCCTGATGGATTCACAGCTGAATTCTACAAGAAATTTAGAAAAGAGTTGACTCAAATACTCCTTAAACTCTTCAATGAAATCAAAAGCAAAGCAATCCTCCCTAGCTCATTCCTAGAGGCAACTATCACTCTGATACCCAAACCAGAAAAAGACCCAACCAAAAAAGAGAACTATAGGCCAATCTCACTAATGAACACTGATGCAAAAATTCTCAATAAAATTCTGGCAAATAGAATGCAGCAAATCATCAAGAAGATTATCCACCATGACCAAGTGGGACTTATTCCAAGAATGCCAGGTTGGTTTAATATACACAAATCAATAAATGTAATACACCACATCAACAGATCCAAAAACAAAAATCATATGATCATCTCAATAGAAGCAGAAAAAGGTTTTGATAAATTCCAACATCTATTCATAACAAAAGCCCTACAGAAACTTGGAATAGATGGTATCTACCTCAATCTCATAAAGGCCATCTGTGACAAACCAACAGCCAACATTATACTAAATGGAAAAAAACTAAAAGCTTTCACTCTAAAATCAGGAACAAGACAAAGTTGTCTACTATCACCACTCCTATTCAGTATAGTTCTGGAAATGTTAGCCAAAGCAATCAGACAAGAGAGAAATAAAAAGAATAAAGATAGAAAAGGAAAAAGTTAAATTATCACTATTTGCAAATGACATGATACTCTACATACAAGACCCCAAAAACTCCATTCAAAGACTGCTAGAGATAATAAAAAAATTCAGCATCATAGCTGGATACAAAGTCAACACTCAAAAATCAATAGCATTGCTGTACACAAAAAAACTCACTGAGAGAAATTATGGAAATATCACCTTTCACAATAGCACCTAAAAAAATGAAGTATCTAGGAATCAACCTAACCAAGAATGTAAAAGACATATATGCTGAAAATTATAATACTCTAAAAAAAGGAGATTGAAGAGGATATTAGAAAATGGAAGGTATTCCTTGCTCTTGGTTAGGCAGAGCCAACATTGTGAAAATGGCCATACTCCCAAAAGTGTTATACATATTTAATGCAATCCCAATCAAAATACCACTAACATACCTTACAGATCTAGGAAAAACACTTCTAAAATTCATTTGGAAACAGAAGAAACCTAGAATAGCAAAGGCAATTCTGGGCTACAAAGACAAAGCAGAAGGCATCTCAACTCCTGACTTGAAATTATACTACAAAGCCACAGAGATAAAATCAGCACGGTACTGGCAAAGAAACAGACCTGAGGACCAATGGAACAAATTAGAAGATGCAAACACAACTAAAAGACACTCAGCCACCTGATATTTGACAAAGGGGCTCATCATGTTCACTAGAAAAAGGATGGCCTCTTTAATAAATGGTATTGGAAAAACTGGCTTACCACATGCCAAAGACTGAAAGTAGACCCATGCCTGCCACCATGCACTAAACTAAAGCCAAAACGGATCAAAGATCTAAATATTAAAACAGAAACACTAAATCTATTGGAAGACAAGGTAGGTAGGAAACTTGGAGACATGGGGTAGGCAGGGAATTAATGAGCAAAACACAAACTGCACAGGAAATACTTCAAAGAACCAAAAACTGGGGTCTCATATTATTAAAAAGTTTTTGCACTGCAAAAGAAATCACCAATTTTGCATTTCCACAGAATGGAAAATAATTATAGCCAACAGTCCCTCAGACAAAGGATTTATAGCCAGAACATATAAAGAATTGAAAAGCATCAAGCCCCCCAAATTCAAAGACCCTTTCCAAAAATGGACATCTGAGATGAACACACATTTCTATGATGAAGATATACAAATGGCAAATAAATACACAAGGAGATGTTCACTGTCACTGGCCATTTGAGAAATGCAAATTAAAACAACATTGAGATTTCATCTCACTCCAGAATGAATGGCTGCCACCTAGAAGTCCACTGATAATAAATGTTGGCAAGGCTATAGGGAAAAAAGAACGCTTCTCCACCATTGGTGGGAGTGTAGACTGGTGCAGCCACTATGGAAATCAATATAGAGATTCTTCAATAAACTAGGATTGGAAGTTCCATTCAATCCAGCTATTCCCCTCCTGTGTATTGTCCAAAAAAAATTGAAAAGATCATGTCACAGTAATGTACGTGCACCCATGTTTATAGCAGCACAATTTATATTAGTCAAATCTGGGAAACAACCAAAATGCCCATCAAATGCAGAGTAGATGGAAAGGTTGTGGTATTTTTATACAACAGAATATTACTCAGCTATAAAAAAGGGTGATCTTGAGGCCTTTATAGGTAAATGGAGGCAACTTGAGACTATCCTCATAAGTGAAAAAAATAAGACCCACATTTATAAATATCACATTGTCTCTCTAGTGTAAAAAAATGAAAGAGTAATAAGATCCAAAATGTATAATAGATATTATCAAAGTGAAAGGGAGGGAAAGTACTCTAAAGGATATAACTGCATGTATAAGTGTGTAAGATAGATGACCATATTACTAAGTTTCCATTAGATCATTGAACAGAATGGTTTGCATTGTGAATGTTTGAGTATCTATCCACCTTTGATGCTTTGATTTTGTAACTTGAACAACTATTTCTAAGAGGATAAAATATAACTCATCAACTAGTAATTCCTTAGTGTTAACATTTTTCTTTGAAACTATGTATTACCTCTACCCATTTTTCTGTTTTGTCTTTTTTTCCTTTGTTTTTTTTTCTTTAAATAAAAATTTAAGAAATAAATAAGAAATCAATTTAATGACATAAAACTTCTAAAACAAATTAAGCTGAAATAAGTAGAAGAAATGACACAATAAAGACTAGAGTGAGATAAATAAAACAGAAAACCAGTAGAGGACATCAGAAACTGCTGAAAGATATAAAACTAATGAAAGAGGATTTTACTTCATATTTAGAATAAAAAGAGTAAAAAGATAATTTTATAAAATACATGACATAATAGTGGTGGGTTGATAAATGGTGGCTAACTTGTGACACCAACTGAACTGAATCAGCATGGTACCAACCGTGGATGGCCCACCTGAGAAAGAAGTGGTGGTGGTGGTGGTTTTCCTGCTTCCTTTAGTTCTCCTGGAGAAGTTTGTCATGCTGGCTTCCCAATATGATCTCAGCTGTTATCACCAGAGGAGCTTGGGACCTTGTCCTTGAGGATGGCTGTGGTAGTTTTTGGAGGAGTTCTGGTCCTTATTTTGAGAGTTGCTTCTTGGCTCCAGTGCAGAACCCTCAGCATATTGGCACAGATCCTTCATCCCACGAAGGAAGCATAGACTCTAGCTTCCACCCATTGCCACGGAATCTGGCCCTCACCTGATTCTTTGAGTCTTTAGTGTGTGGACAGATTTTCTGCAGTTATATTTTTTGTATTTGACTGTTTGGGTGACTATTATGAAACAATACTATAAATTATGTGCCCTGTACTAAATCATTTTCCTTGCAAACCTTGACTACAACACTAACATAAATGAGGATATTTCTTTCAATGACATGAATCACTGAAACTTTCTCAAGTAAAATAGATACGCTGAATATTTTTCTGTTAATTACAAAAGCTGAATTTATAGTTTAAATTTTTTCCTATAAATGAAACATCAGACCTAGAGGGCTTTACAAGTAAATTCTACTAAGCATGTTAAAAAAAAAAAAAGAAAAAAGAAAGCCAGTTCTACATAAAATCTTCCCAAAGTGAATGCTTTTCAACTT
This sequence comes from Hydrochoerus hydrochaeris, assembly GCA_004027455.1. Classification (NCBI taxonomy): domain Eukaryota; kingdom Metazoa; phylum Chordata; class Mammalia; order Rodentia; family Hydrochaeridae; genus Hydrochoerus; species Hydrochoerus hydrochaeris. The sequence continues at coordinate 57,439 of PVLA01006997.1, forward strand.
AGGCAAATGAAACAATTTTTACCTACATATAACACACAGAAAAAATTACAAGAATGTCTACCTTTAGTACATTTATTTGGTATCTTGGTGGAGAACCTAGTCAGAGCAATAAGGCAAGAAAAGGAAATAAAAGGCATAAATTTTTAAAAAGTAAATATGTTTATATATGCAAATAATATCATCATGTTTATTGAAAAATCCAAGGAGTCTACAAAACTGATATGGAGATAATAAGTGAGTTCAGCAAAGTTACACGATAAAAGACAATAACTAAAAAATCAGCTATATTTCTTATATTTAGGCTTAGTATTTATATTCCAAAAATACAAATTTTTAATGCTCCAAAATCCTAAACTTTTTGAACACTGACATGACACAAGTGGAAAATTCTTCACTCACCTGACCTCAGGTCACAGTTAGAAATTGGACACACTAAAAGCATTACCTTCAGGCTATATGTTCAAGGATTATGTAAAACATAAGTGAATTTCTTTTTTAGGTTTGGACTACATTTCTAAGATATCTCATTATGTATATATGAGTAATTCAAATTTTAAAAACTTCTAGTCCTAAGCTTTTTGAAAAAGTAATACCAAAATAGCAAAACATAAAAATAGCAAAATACAAAATTACATTAGGCAGTTTCTTAAAAAGTTGTAATTCACATGCCATAAAACTCAGCCATTATACTTCCATATATTTATCCAAGAAAATCAGAAGCATATGTCTACAGAAAGATGTATACATAAATGTCCATAACAACTTTATTTATAATAGTTATAAAGTAGAAAGGACCCAATTCCATCAGTGGGAAAAGACAAAACAAATCTTAAAGTATCCATATACTTGGCAATGAAGTTAGATAAATGACTTATACATGCCACAATGTGAATGTATTTTGAATTAATTATGTTTGATGAAATAAGCCACAAGGGCTAATAATGGATTATTTAATCTACTTTTAATCCTAGAGAACATAAAATAAACTTTAGTGGCAGAAAACAGGTTAATCGTTGTCTAGGAAAAACAAGGACCAACCACAAAAAATATGAATAAATTTTAAAATAGAAATAATAGTATTTCTTCATTGTGATGATGCTTTTATAGATGTATAATAATCCTAAACTGTTCAAACTGCATACATTACATACGTACAGTTTTTTGCACCTCAACTGTTCTTCAATATATTTATGAAAATAAAATAATTTAAAGATAAAATAAAGTTCTTCAGTTAAAAAGAGCATTAAAATACAAAATATTCAGGAATGAATTTAATAAATACATTTAAGACCTTTACACAAAAAATTATAAAATATTACTTTAAAAGATTAAAAGTACCTTAAATAATTATATTTTACTTTTCATGCATCACAAAAATATTATTATTGCTATGGCAATTTTTCCCAAATTAATCTGTATCTTCAATATAATCCCATTCAAAATCCAATAGATTTACTTTTTCAGAAATTGACAAATCATTACTAAAATGTACTTGAAAACACAAAGACACAAAATGTCCAAAACAATTTACAAAGAAAGAAGATGCATGATAAATACTACCTGGTTATAAAACATCATATAAAAATTTTAAGACAAAATATTGGTATAAAATAGAACAAAAATCCAGCAATTAGCCCACACATATTATCTATTGACATTTGATAAATGTGATAACACAATTCAGTGTGGAAAACTGAATATCAATGTGGTGGGACAAAAGGAAATTGAGAGTTAATATAAAAGAAAAAACCATAACCCTGAACCTTTACTTTTATACACAAAAAATTAACTTGAAATGGGTTATAGACTGAAATATAAAAGCAACAGCTACAAAGTTTCTAGAAGAAAACAGAATTATTTCACCTTTTGTCAGACATAATTATGTAAATAAGATTCAAAAAGTCCAGATATAAAAAAGTTAATAAATTATACATTATTAACATTTAAAACTCTTCTTCAAACAATAGTAAGACTACATAAGTGCAAGTTGTCTCTTACTCTAGATCTACAAAATCAGAATTCCCAGTTATTGATTTCCACATGTTATTCTGAGTTATTACCAATGAAAATTACTACTTATATTCTCAAAAATAAGAACTGGGGAATTTCATTAGACTATAAGATGGCCTTTTTATAGGCCCAATGAAGAGTCATAAGGAGAAACAGAAGACAAATTGTTTGCTACAGAAAATAAGAACATTAGATCAAAAAACAAAAGATTAAGTAGATTAATGTTGACTCATAAGTTTTCCAAATGTGGCTATGGAAATTTCTAATGTTTGTTAAGATAATTTAGCTTCCAACCCAGGAAGATAATTTTTGGAACATAAATTATTCTTCTAGAGAATTACACTTGAAGCCCACAATAGTACCATAAAAATTCATTTGCTGAGAAACACCTACTCAGAAATTGTGGGTCAAGAAAATTTCTGTGCAAGTACAATCTATAATCTTTATCCCCTTTCTATGTTGTATTATGTTAATATAAAATTAAGAATCTACAGCACTATAGTTTTCTGTCAGTCTATTTAAAAGCAAACAATATCAAGTAAGAAGAAAGATGAAAAATAATTTTAAAAATTTGAATTTATAAATATCAGAAACAAAATCTTGCCAGGCACAGTGGCATATGCCTGTAATCCCAGCACTTGAGAGGCAGGAGAATTATTATGAATTTGAGGCCAGCCTTAGCTAATAGTGAGTTCAAGACAAATGTGACTCTGTCTAGAAAAAAAAAAATCCCAAGAAACAGAAACAAAATCTGAACATGTCCCGAGAGCTGCTTTGTATTTAAATAATGCTTCTCATATGGAGTGTAAAAATCCAGATAATAACAACTTTAGAAGCCATGACAAGAATGAAACAGCTGAGGGTTTATTTATACTGTATATCCTGATTTCCCTAACTGAATTTTGGAAATAGAGATGTATACATCTTAAGAACTATCACAAAGCAGGCACTCTACCAATAATAACTATGTTATTATTGCAAAAGTGAAGCAAATTTATTTTAGAAAATAGAACTAAACATTCATATACAATTATTCATAGTTCAAACACCCAAAGATAATAATAATTGACAGTTGGAAATCAATTATTTATATAAGGGCAAATCCATACTACCATAATGGAAACACCCAGTACATATTGTTTGTATTTCTGAAAAGTGCATAAATCCATAATATATGGCTACATCCACTGTTTCAGCTTTTATGCAGTTTAAAACTCCGCAAGTCTTTATTTAAAATGTAAGCCTAGAGGAATACAATAGATTCTTGAACAAAAGGAGACTTCACATTCACCAAATTCCTTTGTGGATAGTTCTGTAACCTGATTTACTCATTGCAACAATTATAATTGTGTCTCCGTTGGCTTTTCACTTTGTATTCTAAACATAGAGGTATTAGTTTTATAAAAATGGCTTCCTTGTACTTTATCCACCATTATCTCCATTACAAACTTAAGTTTTCCATTAAATTGCAAAACAGATTATTAATTAATGCAGAGACTAAAGGATCACCAATTAAAACCCTTGTGGAGATTATTGAGATTCCTCTACTTTTTTGTGAGTCTTTGTCCTTAAACTGCAACAATAATGGTTGCATGTTTTTAAAAGCTATGCAAAAAGGAATTATTGTTGCTCATTCTTGCTCTCATTTTTCCATGACTACAGAGATCCAAATTATTAATTTTTTTATTGGATTTGTCATTGAAAGTGTTGCCAACATAGACTTGGAAAGAGAAAACAATCCTACTCAGAACACGGAGCACAAATCTGCAAATTAGCCCTAATAATTAAAGCATCTTGTGAAGGGTTTCAGTGACAGGGTAAACTCATCTGTCCCTAGCACAGGCCCGTATCAATTACCCTGAGCATGGTGTGCTGGGACACAACAAAGGGAATCAAAACATAGAGGCTGACGACCCAGACAAAGCCTGACACTGGTCAAAGCAGCCTCTTAAGTGTGATCTTTAAGCTAAGTGCTTTTAAATAAGTTTAAATACCAACAGGGGGTTAATTTCAAATCTGTTTGATTCTATTCCTGAATTAATGCTTTTTAAAATCTGCTTTTATAATTTCTGCTTATCAAGGATTGCCCTTCTGGTATAAAAACGGAGCCAAGACTCAGTTATCAAATACTATGAAGGATTCTGTTAATTAGATAGTTTATCTGTGATGAGTTGTTGACACTGAGATGATGTGTGTAAAATAACTTTAAAATATTCTGCGGGGCACTAACGTGGTGGTTCAAAGCATTATTCTTCCATTTTTTCAGATCCTGTTTAGAGCCAAGCTAGAATCTCTTAGTAAAAATTAATGTGATAGTTGTAGTATATTTCTTGAACATAGAATCATTCATACCTCAAAATTATACATATGAAAGAATAAATCTTCAAGTGTTTTTATTAGACTGCTGTAGACCCTTCTAACTAACCCAGCCTCGTTCCCATACTGGATGGTCTTTAACTGCTCAGTACTGACTGCCAGGAAATTCATCACTGCTGTTATTAAACACAATTCTCAGGATTTGCTCTTTTCGTAGTGTTTCTTATAAAACCTTTTTTGGTGGTTTTTTCCTCTGGCATCCCTTTCTACCTCCATATAGGGCAACCCAAGAGAAATCTCAGAAATGGAAATATTTTTTTCCATGTAAGTAAATTAAAACTCCAGCTGTTAAGGGCTTTTCTGTCTGTCAATTTTCTTTGTCAAGTTATGGTCTGTAAAGTTAGAGGCCAAGAACAGCCCACGGGGAATGGCTAGGAGCCACAGAACAAGCTGGTATCATTTTATTTTCTAGAGGGAAAAATACTGGGCACCAATCTTTAGTATTAGGAAAGCTGCTAATTAATTAGCCTATAAATTCTTAAAAAGAACAAATCATTCCTTGTTTTCTCTTTGGTTTTTATTTAAACTCACACTTATATACTGATTTTACTTACAAATTTTTTTCATTAAATTTTTCTACTTTTCTCAGTCATATAAGAGATACAGTACACTAAAGTAATAGTGTCTCAGAGAATCTATAGTTTTAAGGCTTCAGTGCTTAATTAATAGCCTTAATATTTTTAACCAGCAGGTATGTTACTTAGAAAAATGGATGTCTCTTTCAAGATAGTGAAGTTCTTTGCTAAAATCACCAAACTAAGTTCATACCTTATAGTTGCTACTATCTATATGGCTCAGGCAACTTGACTGCCTAGGTTTTGGGGTACATATTTGTAAATAAGGAGACTAGAAGCCATGAGTGTTCTTCCCACTTCTAATACTGTACTATGATTCTCCTCATTGAAAGAAATTACTTTTATGAAAATATAAAAATGAAGTTGACATAAGGAAATATGTGGCAAGCAGCCATCCTACACGGCTCATTGTCATCAAAAGCAATTTTGAAGTAAATTATAAACAGAGAAAGGGAAAGATTGGGGACCAGGTAAAAGAAAAGAACGCAGGGCAAAGACTGGGGGCTTAGTTCTAGGCAAGGTACTAACAATTCAGTAACTATGAAAAGGTTAAGAAATCAAAACTTCTGAGGAAAGACTAGAATTGAAACAGAAACCGTCTTATTTTCGTCATCTCTTTCAGTATGAAAATACCATGATTCTCTAAAATTCCCTAAAAGTCATGGAGGAGGATGCCTGGCAGTGCCACTGTAGACAATAAACTCTACTCTTTCATTCATGACTGGGGGATGCTGTTCAAGAGCTCCCTGTGTCAAACCATCACCTCAGAAGTTAACACCCTTGAGGACACTAAACATATGTTATAATCGCATGGAACTTCCTGGATCAATAACATGTTAGTGTTCATACTGGCAGTCTCCTTTGTAACCCATGTTGAGAGTTAAGAGTTTTAAAGGAAATTGTTCTATATATTTCTTTTGCTACTCTCCTTGATTTACTGTCCATTTCTTGAACTTTCTTGACCCAGAATATACAGAAATATCTAAGGAAAAAACAATCCACTACAAAAAATATAAAGCCTAGTGGTATATCTCAGTTATACGAAGTATTTCTTCTCTTTCTGAAAACCCTTCTAGACCCCCTAGGGTCTCTATCATAACTGAATTTTTACAACGTTGCCATGGTATCTACAAGATTGCAATACTCACGTGTCTAGCCTTTTGGCAATATTTTCATTAATATTTTTTAGCTTGTTCCAGTTAAGAGTATTGAAAGAACCAATTCTTAAAGGGAATACGCATTGCCTGAAAAGGTAGTAAGGATGGCATTTTCTGGATTTCAATAATTTAGCAATAGAAAATACAAAAAAGTAGAGTTTTTTTTCTCCTAAAACATCAAGTAGTGGACACTTCCCAAGGTAAGACTGTAAAAGCAAATAGTGGAATCACCCATTCCAGATAATCTGTTCTCCTCCTCCCTTTCTGCCTGCTTAGAACCCAGCCAGAAACTGCTGCATTTCCTTCAAGACACTGTCCCTGCCCCAGGCTGGACCTTCATTTTTGAGATCATTACTTGGGAGAAGCATCATGTCTCAATAGCCTTTGCTTTAAACCACAATATAAAATATGGTCTCTGTTTCCAATTTCTTCATGGCTCCAATAATGCTACCTGGACCAAATCCTCTTAAAACAGCCTTTCTTGATCCAATGCTTTGGTTTTCATTTCATTAGTAGAGAATAAATGGCAACATCTGAACATATTTATATGTGCATTATTAATCTAGGACATGTAATTCATAAATAGAGTTTTCAATGAGTAAGTAAGAAATCTGCACGTTTAATTTTTATTCATAGAGTTCTGGGATCATAGGAACAAACTAAATTCTCTTAGCCTCCTAAATAACCATTCCACTTTGAATGGGAACTCAGAAGAGAGGTTAAGGGAATTTTCTTAGGCCACAGTCCAAGAGTAAGGAATAACATTTTTTGTTCAATATAAATCATTCATTTTAAATTTTCTCAAACTAAAGGATGTACATTGGCAATCTCTTAAACATGTGTAGCACTCACTAAGCATGGGAAAAAATTTCATAATACTCATAATATGAAAATAAATCACAATTTAAACTATACTTTAAAGCCTAGAAGTCCCAGAAATCTCAATACTTCCTTCAAAATAAGCTCTCACATTGTTTCCATATTGTGCTTCCCCTACTTGGTACCTAATAGAGACTGCAAATATCTGTTGACTAGATAGTAACTACTGCCAGCAGTTTGGGATAAGGTAGCACTAAGAAGAAGGGGAACTGAGAGAAGTGGATCACCTGTAGGAATAGTGCAAAGAAAAAAGGAGAGGAAGTGGAAATCGGCTGTGACAAGTGGGCTGAAGGAGGTGGGAACGAAGAATTTCTTACCTTCTGACTTAGGAAACCAGATAATCCCATTTGGTGAGACAGAAAACAGAAGGTAGAGGAAGGTAGATGGGTAATGAGTTCCACATTGTATTTTGTAAATCAAAAATGTCATGGAACACCAAAAGAGAGTTATTTGTAACAAGTGGGATATGAATATTTGAACTAAATGAAGACATTTGTGACTTGGAGGTCAACATCACGTGTAAGATAACTGTTATGTCAGCGAATAAGTCTACCAGTACCATAGTCAATTTAATGTGTGGGCTTCACTGGCCTAAAGGATGCCCAACTGAGGAAACATGATCTCTGAATATTTTTGTGAAGGTGTGTCAGGAAGACGGCCACATTTGAATCAGTAGACTAAGTAAGATAGATAAACTCTCAACAATGCTCACCAATTGTTTCAGATCTGAATAGAACAAAAAGGCAAATGAAGGGCAAATTCATTCTTTTGGAACTGAGAAATCCATCTCCTTTCCTTGGACATGAGAATCCTAAATTCTCAGGCCTTGGGACCCCAAAACTGGCACCTGTAGTCCTATAGATGCTCAGCTCTCTGTTCTTGGACTGAAAGTCACATGATCGGTTCCCATAATTCTCAAGTCTCTGATTCAAACTAAATTATATCATTGGCTTCTCTATCTCTGTCTTGCAGGTGGCATATTGTGGGTATTCTTAACCTCCATTATCATAATAAATCCTTTCATCTATCATTTCATCAGATAGATGGATATCTATCTGCCTATCTGTCACCTACCTATTTCTGTATCATTGGTGAAATCTGACTAATGCACACAAATCTTGTGTATGTCAGCCTGTGAGTTCTCATAGCCCTTTATATAAAATGATATATTGCATAACTATAACATAGACATCTTCCCATAGATAGTACTTTTAATCATCTCTGGATTATTTGTAATAGCTAACACAATTTAAAGGCTATGTAATAGCTGTCACACTGTATTCTTTAGGGAACGATGACAAATAAAAAGAGTGTCCATATTTTGTAGACACTTTTTTTTTCAAGTGTTTTCAACAATGCAGTTAGTTGAATCCATAAATAAAGAACCCACTAATATGAAAGATAATCTTTATAGCAATATAATTTTAAACCAGCCATATGATCCTCCAACTTTGCTTTTTTAACCAATAATGTTTTACTTATTCAGGGTCTTTTGTGGCTTCATCTCAACTTTGTTTTTTCCATTTCTAGGAAAAACATCATGGAAATTTTAATAGGGATTATATTGAACCTGCATATTGCTTTGTGCTTAATTTGTATGAGACATTTGAAAATGTAAAAAGATAAGATATTCTTCCTTTATTGCATGTGTCGTACTAAGATTTAACCCAGGGTCTCCACACTGTTCACACTAGGATACATTCCCAGACACCTTTTTATGTTTTATTTTAAAGCAGAGTCTCATTAAGTCTCTAACTTGCCCAAGATGAGCTTGACCTTGTGATCTTCCCGCCTCAACAGCTAGAGTGCTGGTTTTACAGGCATGCACCAACACACATGGCTAGGGATCTTTCCATTTATTTCTATTTTTTGTAATCAATGTTTTATAGTTTTCAATATAACAATATCTCACTTAGTTAAAATTTTCCAGAGTATTTTATTCTCAATAGTGGTATCATAAGAGCATTGTTTTCTTGATTACTTTTTCAAATAGATACTTGTTGGCATAAAAAAATAAAATTCATTTGGTAGGTTGATTTGTGTAACAATGCTTTACTGAGTCGCTTCACGTATTCTAACAGCTTTTAATTGTTTCCTGAGTACTTAAGAGTTTTCTTGCATATGAGATCACATCATCCCCAAAGAGGGACTTTATTTTTCCCTTTACAATTTGGATGATTTTATTTCTTTGTGTTATCTATTTGCTTTTACTTCTAGTATTGTGTTGACTAGAAGTGGTAAAAGTTGGCATCCTTACCTTATGTCAGATCTTAGAGGAAAAACTGTCATCTTTCCCTTTGGTATGATATTACCTGTCAGTTTTTCATAAATAGCCTTTATAATTTTGAAGAAACCTATTTTCCTTCTATACTCAGAAATCACTTAAAGATTTTTAACCTGGAAGGATGCTGAATTTGTCAAATTCTTCCATTGCATTTGTTATAATGATCATGTTTTTATCCCTCATTGCCAACATGGTCGGTCCATCACACTGACTTGTTTGCATGTCTGATATGTTTTTAAAGAGTCAGGGGAGGGTTTTTAAATTTCACTTTGTCAAAGGCATTAAAAGTATAATAAACATTATCACTATCCACAGGAAAAAAAGTAGAGGACAAATAATCTCAAAATGAAGGACAATACTTTCAATCAAAGTATAGTAAAAATTCACTACAAAATGAATTTATTATGAAATGATACCAGCAGAATATGAGTATTGGGAAAGCACTGGTACCACTGACAGGAGGACACTGAAAGCAGGCAACTAGGAAATGTTTGTCTAAAAGTTCATCAAGAGAGACACAGAAAGTAGGAAATAAAACTAGGGAGCAATGGTACTCTAGATGCCACAGAAAGAAAATATTTCAAGGTGAATATTGTCAAAATCTCAAATGCTAATGAACTATCCAATGGATTTTTTTTTAAAGTTCACTAATGTCCTATTTAAAAATAGTTTCACAGAGAAATAATGTGATCTGAGAATTTCACCTCAGGAATGACTGAAGTGGTCATTGTTGCATATTTTAACTGAGGCCTACAACTATTTATTGAGCCTTTAGAGAACCCACATTGATTTAATAGATCCTCTAATAGGTTAACAACTAGTGATTTACATCCTCTCTTCAAAAAATTTGTTCTATCAGAGGAGAGGTAAGAAAAAAAGAGCAAACATCTAGGGAATGTCTCCAACAAAGGTATGCGCTGGCCAATAGCACACGAAAAGATGCCTCATATTGTTAGCCATTCAGAAAATCCAAACCACAGATTATCACTTCACATCTATTAAGACAGCTAGATTAAACACATGTATACATGAGCATATGCCCACACACACACACACACACACACACACACACACACATACCAATGCCCACATACTTGCATAGAAAATATATCAAGTATTGGTGAGAATGTGAAGAAATTGAATTTAAAGTACCTCTGTTGCTGGATCTGAAGAGAGAAATCCACTCACCGAGGAGGTGTGGAAGCAGGTCCTTTCCCAGTTGACCCTTTGATAAGAAACCAACACTATCCACACAATGACTGCAGCTTTTTGAGAATGAAAGGTAAGGAAGCAGTTAAGCCATACTCAGACTCCTGGCCCACAGAACATGACAGATATAATAATGCAGTTAAGTCTGCAATAATTTGTTATAGTATTAGAAAGACAACACAACTTTAAAGAAGCACTATGTATGTGTAAGACATATAGCCAAGAACTACATTGACTGTGTATCTATAGTCTCATTTACTCCCTTTCCAGGGAAAAAGAAACCACATGAAATTTGTCACTTGTTAATAATTATACAGCGTAGATATAGGTATATCTATAAATTCTTTCAATGTTATGAAGTCAAATTAGAGAAGTGATATGTCATGACATCTAAGTGGGCAATTTAATCAATCTTAGAAAAGCTCTAAACCCCCAGCTTTTCTTGACTTTCAAAAAGAAATAAGGGCTTTGTCACTTTAGCCTATGTCTTTGAATCCTGAGCAGTATTCTTGAGAACAAGGACATTTTAAACTATTATCAATCATTTTCACATAGTGAGAATGAAATTTTACATGAAGAGTGGAGAACATAATGAAAGCCCTGCTAGTCTAGCCAGTTTTATCCATTGAAAACCCAGCGAAGTTTTCTAAACCCACACAAAATCAAGCAGGCTTTCAGACCCGGATGCTGAACCGTTCACTTCAGTATCAGCGAGTCTTCTCATACTGTTGCCCTCACTGTTTCCTGGTTATGTCTCTGCCTTCCAGTTGATGCACCCTTAAGCATGACCACTATTGCTCTTACCTTTGCTACAACTGTTTCTGATACTTCAGAGATGGATGTCTAAGAACTTCTAGAATATGTCCTAGAGATAGTGAAGACATTAAGCCAGCATCTCACCTGGGCAAAGCTTATCTTCACAAATAATATCCAGATACAGGCAACTAAGACAAGAAGAAAATGGTGCTCAGGAACAAGGAGAAAAAGTTATGAAGACAACTTTTTCTAATTTATAATATTGTAAAATTTAATGTGGATGTTATTAATATATTTACACAAATACATGTTCAGATCTTCTTGAATTTGAATAATATAATTTTACTTATAGGTTTAACAGTAGGAAATAATTAGAATAGAAAATTATACTAATTCATTTCAACATTTCTTAAATAACTTTTATGCAAAGCACTTGGCAAAGTACTCCTATTTTCTCAAAATGAATACATCATGTGGTTTCTGCTGGATTATATGTAGGGAGAGGATAATTTAAATAGGTTTACTACAAGTGATAAGAATTGTGGTATGACTGAGATAAAAAGTGATAAAAGAGAAATATTACATAAGATTGGAATACTCAGAGAAAAATTTTGGGAGGAAGGAGTTGAGTACTTGGCCTATGATCTACTTCTTTCTGAAATGAAATGTTTCTATGAAGATAAACAAGGCAGTGATTCAGCATAATATCCTTGCTAATATGATATATGATAACTGGTATCTTGGAAAAAAAGACTAATAATGCAAAATGTCTCTGATTTAGGATTACTCAGGGTACACAACACTAGTCTATGGATTTATGATAAATTGTACCCTAGAGAATGTAGCATAAATTATATAAGTCTCTGAAGCATAAAGTGGAGATGTTTCCTAACTTAAATGCAATTTACTAAGGAAGGTGACCTGTAATCATGATAGATACTTCATTTATTATTCTGAGCTAAAAAGCATATGTTCAGAAAAAAAAATGAGGGAAGTGTTTTCTGATACCCTAGTCTTTTCTAGGTCTCGCCTATGTCTACTGAATGCTCTTATCTTTGAAATTAGTTGTAAAGTTTGATAATGGGTAAAGTCTCTGATCTGTGTGAATCTGACTTGACAATCTGATCCTTGGTGTTAGTAGATGAGGAGCCATTGAAGGTTCTCTTAAGAAGAGAATTATGGAATCACATTGGAGTATCATATTGATTTCTCCAAAAATTGTGTGAAGATTGTTTAGGAACATAGAGAACTTATCCAGACTGAAGCACAAAATAGTTTAGTTCCAGGATTCTCAGAAGAGATCCATGACTTAGATGGATCTATTAGCCAAGTTAAAGTCATCTTTGAAGTTTCTGATGCTGTGGTTTACTTGGTTTGTTTTTGCATTTAATATGTTTTATGTTCATTTTAGTGATAATTTTAAAATGCACATTCAGGACCAGCTAGATAACCACATTATAATTGAATATTACCACACATTTCAATATTTATGCCCTCTTTCTGTTCATCATTGTTTCTGGACTAATTTAAACTGTCACAGACTGATTAGGAAAACCTTATAGAAACTTCAATTGTGAATTTGTATTCATACTTAAGTAAAGGCAAACATGTTTGTACTCATTTGAATTTCTTTGAATTGTGGGAAATTTTATTATCTCAATGTATAAGAGAGACCAAAAGTACATGAATGAGTATTTCTGTTTGTCTCACTGAGCCTATTTCTATCCTTCCCTACTCTGTTCTGTGTCCATAACTTTTACTAAGAAGCTCCCTTACCCTCTGAATTCTTGCTGGGTTGAGCAATTGGGAGTTCGCGACAGGATCTGAAGAGTGAGAATAAAGTCCAAACATTTCTTTTTCTAGGTGCCTGCAAGTTTACTGTGCCCTTTTAACGAAGACAAGGCTTTTCTAAATTCTTCAGGGTTTTTTTGTGGTTGTTAACATAAACATCTCTAAGAGACTCATTATGTTACAGGTTTGGTTGACAGCTGATGGACAATTATCAGGGCACAAACTTCACTAAATCAATTACTCTATTGATGGAGTCATAATTTGGTGGCAGTATTAGGAGGTGATGGAAACTACAGCAGACAGCTCTTAGCCGAAATAAGTTAGTCACTGACATCTCACTGTTAGGGACAGTATTTTGTCTCCAGCCTCCTTCCTCTCAGGCTCTTTCCCTGTCTTTATGCTTCCCGGATGCTTAAGTGGCTTGTCGCCACCATGTCCTTCTGACATAAAGTTTCTACCTTACCATGGAGCCATTGACCACAGACTGAAACCATATGCCAAGATGAACATTTCTTTCTTACAGTCGATTTGCGCCAGGTATTTTTCACAGTGATAAAAAGTGATAACACAATCTCCTGTAATGTAGCCAGAGTTCTGATCATTATATCTTCCTTGCCTCAGTAGTCTTGCAGGTGATAATGGGGCTTTGCTATTACTGTTCCTCAACTCTAGTTTTTTCTATGGCAGTCTACACTTCCGTACATATTTCCCTAAAAAACTCTCTTCTTATACACCATTTATTTTCTGCAACGATCCATGAAACAATGAAACTTAATGAACTTACTATAATCATCTTGCAGGTATCAATTTGGTTCCAGCCAAGTAGTATTATCTATTATGTTAAAATAAATGTTTTTCCAAATTTTATTATTTGCATAGTTTCACTTATATTCAATTTACATTTTTTGTTTTATAGTTGTATCTGAAGCCTAAATTTGTCTATTTTACATTTATACATATTTAATTAAATTAGAAATAATAATGTTGAGATTTTTGAAAAGCTTTTTCCTTCAAAAGGAGGTCAATTATCCATCAAGTTTGGGAATGACTGGTCTACCTTACTGCTTCCAATACAGTTTTGAAAAACATTTCTGAAAAGCTAGAAAGTCATCAGTGTGTGAAACAGACAATTGATGATGAATGGCTACCTAAAGCCAACAACTTCATAAAGTCCATTAGGACCCCAGAAGCCATACACAGAAATAGCTGCACCTTCTTCCAATCTCTAAGGAATCTGAGGAAGCCTAAATGAACCACTGTGACTATTCATAAATGCTAATCTTGATACTCAAGACTAAAAATTGTATTTAGAATGTTTCCAAGTAAAACTGTGCATTCCTTGACCCATTTCTCTAGTCTAAACACATACTAAATACAAAAAGAAGAAATAAATTCCACAGCACAATATTTTTTAAAAATGTTTTTGTGATCCACAAATTCATTAATCAGATTCAAACTCCCTGGCTTGCTGGACATAAGTTTTGAAAGCAGATTGCAATAGTCAGTTCAACTTCACAGGTATAAGGTACTATAGATAAAGTATCACAGCCAGGTCATAACTTGTAGCCAAAGATTAAGTTCTGCTGATTGATGTTTGGGACTAAAGAAGGACTCAGGTCTAGGGAATTAGGAAAAGACCAGTGTTAGAACTGAAAAACCTGCCAACTGCCTAGGCTAATCAATCTCTCAAGTTCCAAGTATCATTAAGGTAGTCTCTTTGAACTAGCATCAGAGATTAGAGGCTGGGACACAGGGTGGAATTGTATGTGATATGTAAGTTACGAAAAGCAAAGCTGTATTTCAGTACCAAATGAACCCAAAACATCTTCCAATTTATCCAACAAAGTTTATTCCATTTTTACATCACAGTCTAATAAAGTTGAGGCAATTCTCCTTGCCTGCCCTAGCACAGTGATTTGGAAATCTGGAATGATTCCACATAGCATTTTTTCAATTCAATATTCTTTATGTTCACTGATTAATTCAGTGTTCTCAACATCCTTAAGTGCTTTTGGACTAGGAGTAATACAAATTATTCAGCTAAACCAAAATGAATAGAAGGTTAGAAAATATATAAAAGTTGCTTAATATTTGCTGAACAGGATCCAGCTGGACTTACTTGTGAGTGAGTTTCAGATTACCTGGAGAAATGGGTATGTCCAGAGTGAGAAAGGAGCCAAACAACTTCTCATTCAAAATAGGTTTGCAAAAAATGTTTCAAAATATAACAAAGCTCATCAATAAGAAAGAAACCATAAAATATCAGAACGAGGAGTTCCTTCACATGAAATTAATTTCATAAAAAACATTGAAAAACTTTAAAATAAATATCTTTTGCATGTTTATAAAGATAAGCTAACAAGTTTTACTTAGAAATTAATTATGAAAGTTGAAGAAATAAAGATTTATGTAAAAAAAGATTACTAAAAATATAGCCATTGAAAAAGTGCAAGGCGAAAAGAAACTGTTAGTTATACTGAAGATAGATTTACTGGAATAGTACAAAAGAGGGTGAAAACTCACCCAATATGATACAAATAGTTGATTTTTAAAATGAAAAGAGCAATTTTGACATTGTAAGACAAATTGAGAGATAACTACATTCACCTGATAAAACTCTCAGCATAATAAAACAGAGAAAATAGAAGATAAGCATTATTTGAAAAGATATTTGCTAAGGACTTTTCAGAATTGAAGGAAGATGTGAACTAGCAAATATTCCAAATAACAACAAAATAAAAATGAGTCCATACTGAAACATATGTTGAATCACAAAATATCAAAGATAAAAAGTCCACCCTAAAGATACTACAGAAAATATTTTACCTACAATGAAATGAAAATGAATTAACAAAGATTTAAAATCTCAAGTAATAGGAATCAGAAAATAATGCAACAGTATCTTCAAATCATTTTTAAAAAATAGACATACACTAGAATTTTATGCTTGGTTCAACTATTACTTTGTAAAGAGGGAAAAATCAGCACATTATGAGTGATACTTAAAATACTGAGTTTACTGCACACAGTTTTTGCTTGCAAATGCTAATAAGGATGTGCTTTGGTAAAAAGAAAATGAGTCTCAAGTCACATTGTGTCAAAATATGAAAAACACAAAACCAATAAAATTTTAGTAAAGAAAAATAACTTTGGGCCACAAAACCATAGCAGTAATTAATAATTTATATTTAAAAAGTAAAATAAACATTTTAAAAAGTCATAACAAATGGAAGAGAATGATCAAAAAATGTTAATGTATATAAAGCCCTATATTGGTTACTTTCTCACTGTTGGAACAAACTACCCAACATAGGCTACTTCAGGAGGAGATGATTACTTGATTCAGTTTCAGAGGGTTCAGTTCATAATTAGCAAGTTTCAATGCACAAGTGAAATGGCAGAAGGGCACATAGAACAAAGCTGCTCAACCATAGCAGCCAGGAAGCTTAGAGAGAAAGGAGACCAGAGACTATAATATGCACTTCCATGTCACATTCCAACAACCTTCCTCCTCTAACCAGGCTCAACTTCTGTAAGCACAATAAGCTAAAAAATAATCAGTCACTGGTGAGTAGAGCATCTTCACAATCCAGTCATCTTGCAAAAGCCCCACCTTGAGTACTGGAGAATTTTGGGAAACACTACTAAATCATAATGTTTCACCTGGCCCCCCAAAAATGTTCATGTCCATCTCATTATGTAAAACACATTTAATCCATCTCTAACAGTCCCAACATTACTCAGAAGTCCAAATCTAAAGTCTCCACTGTGATTTAAGGCAGATTCTTAGCTGTAAACTCCTGTCAAAATAAAAGGTTAAATTCTTCCAACTACACTAGCACACAGTAAACATTTCCATTTCAAAAGGGAAGAATAAAACACCAGCAAGCCAACAGTCCCCAGGCCAGGTTGTGGTAAGAGGTGAGCTCCAAAGGGCTTGAAGAGCCCTGTTTCTAATACCTTGTGAGTTGCAACTCACAAGGCCTCACACTCTCAGGCTGACTCTGTTCTCTGCTTGTGGCTTTCCAAATTTCTGGCATCTTCATCTTCCTGGGGCTTCCAGTGAACCTGAAGTTTCACTTTTACAGTTTCTAGTATCATGTTCTCAAGGGCACATTGCCTCTGCTCTCTCAGCCCTTCCTGTGAAATCTGAACAGAGTGTCTAAGGACCCCACAAATCTTGCATTCTGAATAGATATAAAATCAGCACCATGTGGATGTGGATGATACCATGGTCTGCCACCAGTTCAAACAGTGGCTATAGGCCATGGTTGTAGTATCACCTGACTAACTAGATGCCTCAACTTGGGGATAAGTGTGTCTGTGTGGCCCTGAGTGAGCAAGGTGGCCTGGGGTTCTCTTCTTTCAAAGGAGTTTACCAAACCTCCCAAAGCATCCCTTGACTAACCTTTTCATAACAAAAAGGGTTGTGTAATATATATAATTTAGCAGAAGCATCAATAGTTTTCCTAGTATATTCATCAAAAAAAATTATAAAATTATTTCATTTACCAAAAATAGTAATTTCATACTGTACTCAGTATTCAAGGTGACATCTTCAGCTTGAAGGAGGGAAGGATAAAATGGACAGTGATTATTGTTTAGAAGGAGAGTCCTCAAACATACCATCATAGGGAAACCGGCTCTTTGGTGTCTTTTGTTTCCTTGGGAGAGTCTGTAGCTCAGTAGGACCTGCTTCTGGCTCACTAGGTCTCAACCTTTTCAGAACTGGTCTAAGGTTGTCTGTTTCTGTCTTTTCTTTAGCACTGTTCTGTAATATGATGTGACATTGTCATTAAGCAAATGAGTACATTTGCCTCTTTCTGTCTGGGTGAGTTTTCTCTATGAATGTTTGTACTCTGTTTTTTCAGAATTGCCTTTATTTGAGAACTTTGCGCATTGATTAGTTATACTTCCCCCCTCTTCAGAAAGCTCCTCAGCTGCCCTTCTCTTTTGCTCAGCCAGAAGTTAGTGAAGTTCCTCTGTAGACCGTTCCCGTGTGTCCCTCCACCAGTTCCACAACATCACTACTCTCCACCTGCAAGCCTATAGACTCTGATGTCATCAGTCAGAGGGTCAATTGAAAGCTCAGGCTCCCCTATGTAGACGTCAAAGTCTTTCTCCTGTATAATTTTAGATCACACTTTCTTCCAGGCAGATCTCAGTGTCCTTAGAGAGACATTTAACCAGGATTTCTCAATCTCACACAGGAAAAGATGTTGTAACATTCTTTTCTGACCTTTTTAAGGGTTAAATATGTATATGAGACCATCAGGAATCACTTCTGGCCAGTTTTTGGTGTATAGTTCTTAAAGTTAGCTATACTCTGCTGGTTCATAGGCTGCAGTAAACAAGTTATATTAGATGGAAAGCAATTGATTGGGGATTCTTCAACCAATTCTTCCAAATCCATGGATGATCTGGAGCATACCACAATAAGGAGAGCCTTTACTGGTAAACATCTGCCCCTAGATACTTCTTAATAGCAAGACAGAAAGCCTCCCTGATCCACTCAAAAAAAGCACACTTGTTACCTAGACTTTTGCATTAGATGGTCACATAACCCCTTGGCTAGTGTTCATGACGTTATGTTTTCTGAACACTCTAAAGATCTCATTGTAATAAACTAAGAGAGGCTTTGTCCTGAGGTCACCTCTCATCAGCACATAGCAGTAAGGTTAGCCTATCTTTCGTAGGCTTGTGGCCTGGCATTTTCTTCTCTTCCTTGATAATGTGTGTTCTCCTGAACATTTTCTTCCAGCAAAGGCCAGTTTCATCACAGCTGAAAGTTTGATGAGAACAAAAGCCATTTCTCTGTGTCATCATTTCAAAGTAGTGTACGTGGGGAGGTCCTGAGAAGATGGCAGATTGATAAGCAGCAAGGTAAAGAGCATCTCTGAGAGAAACAGCTCAGATGCTAGAATTGAACACCAAGGAGAAGACCAGACAAAAGGAGAGGGATTCTCATGACCCAGGAAGAAACTAAGGAAAAAGAAAAAGTGAAAAAAAAGAAAACAGAAGAAAAACATGGATGAAAGGCTGGAGCCAGACACACTCTCACTGGAGTTGGTCCCGTGCTGTACTAGGTGCCCTGGAGTCAGACAACTCACCGTCGTGCTGAAGTAGGGGTTGTCAAGCCCAAGGCCCTTGGCAGAAGGACACATTGCAATGGATAATGGAGCCAATGTGAAGATCTGCACTAACCTGCAGTGAGTGCTTGGAATTTGGTCCTTCTGCCAGAGGGGGAAACTAGCTGAATGACATTGGAATCAGGCAGGATGGGCCTGGACCTGGAACCACAGTGGCTTCAGTTGGCTGCCCCTGGTGCAAAGCAGATTGGTGGGATCTGCTTGGGATGGGTCATGCCCCTGAATGGGACCCATTAACCAGGGGCAAAATTGGCCTTGAAACTGTCCCAACTGGTTCTGTCCATGTGGCACACACTAACATGGTGAAGGCCCCCGCTGGTTGACTGGCTCAGAGGGGAGGGACCAGCCTACATAGTTCCTGCTTACACCTCAGTAATCAATAGCAAACTGGAAAGGGCAGCAATCCCTAGCCGGCATGATTCTGTAATCAATACGGAAAGGGGCTGGGACCTCCACCATACACTTGTCTGGAAGAAATCAGAAACACGACAAGAGAAAGAAACAAGAAAAATTCTCCAGCCACCAACCCAGGGAACATGGGTCCAGGAGAGGTAAATACAGAAGAGATCAAGGGCAGCAAACATGCAATATCAGACACAGCCTCAAAGGAAATAAAGAAATACTTCCGTGACCTCATTGACAAACTTAAATCTGAAATTCTAACTCAAGAAGCAAGATATAAGAAGATTAATAAAAGAAATGCTAAGCACCTCTCAAGAAGACACAGATGGAAGAATGGAGGAACACAGAAAAAGGAGAGAAACCTTCAATGAAGAATATAAACAAAATCTAGAATACATGAAATAGATTTAAAGAGATCACCAGGAAATTAAAAACTCCATTGAAAGCTGGCAAAATTATCAAAACTTGAAGATAGGTTTGCAACAAGTGATCACGAAAGGAAAGATCTCTTAAAAATAACAAGGAACCAGGAAGTAACAATACAAAGGCTGGAAGATGACAAGAGGATCTGTTACTTAAGAATAAAAAATGTGAGTAAAGAAGCAGGGGTAAACACAAATGAAATACAAAGGCTATTCAAAGAAATAATCAAGGAAAACTTCCCAAACATAAGAAAAGGAAATGATATTCAGATATATGAGCCATACAGAACTCCAGCCACCTATAACCATAACAGAGCTACACCAGACATAAAATAATCAAGATCCCAGAAATTCATCACAACAAAGGAATATTAAAAGCTGTCAGAGAAAAGAAACAGATCATCTATAAAGTAAAAACCATCAAAATCATGACAGACTTTTCAAAACAAATCGTCAAATCAAGAAGAGCTTGAAGCAAAGTATTCCAAGCCCTGAAAGAAAACAGCCCCCAACCCAGATTGATGTGCTCTACAAAACTGTCTCTCAAAATTAATGGAGAAACAAGATGCTTCCATGTCAAAGAGGAACTGGGGGAGCTCATGATAACCAATCCAACCCTACAAAAAATACTGAAGGACATTCTAGAGAGAGAAAAAAAAACACCAGGATTTCAGGAACAGTGGCAGAGAGGCCTCAATGAGTGGGGCAGGCAGTGGAATGAAGGAGAAAAGTAGACAACCAATGGCAGAAGAATAGCACAGCAGAGATGAGGCAGAGAAGTTTGGCTATAATCTCTATCATAAAGGCAGAAGATATTGTAAGTAGTGTACAGGATTTAAAATCAACATTATTCTCATGGCTCTGTTTAGTTTGATTTTATTCTGTTCCAGTCTGTCTACTTGTACTAGATTTGAGGGCACAGACAGCTATTCCAAAAATAGCAGGATATACTACAATAACAATCCTTAATTTCCTATTAATTTAATCTGAAGCCCTGTATTACTTACACTGTCTTATTATGACTGATCTTATTTGAATCTGGTTTGTTAGATCGCTGTTTTGTCTTGACTGATTTTATTCGAATCTGCTATGTTTGATAGTATTGAGTCTGAGAGTATAGGTAACTACTCTGAAGATGACAAGATTCACTAGGATACTCATTCTGGTTTGACTATTACCTGCTTTTGAAGCCCTATAATTTCTCCAATGTTTTGTTTTTATTGATATTGTTCTTTTCTGTACTGCTGTGTTCAATTTTACAATACCTGATGATACAGAAAATTTTATTGAAGATAACAAGAGACATCATAGTAACCATTGTAAATCACCTTGCATTGCAGTTTTAATCTTGTGCTATGTCCATTTTTTTAATGACCCCATTTTCTTTTCTTTCTCATTTAGTTCTATTCTTTTCAAAATAAAATTAAAAAACAAAACAACAAAAAAACCCAAAGTGATATACATAATTTTTAGCATCTCTTTCATCATCACTGGCTGCTTCATTATGTGTAGTTACACTACGAGCCCCAGTTCTATTCTTACATTGTAAAACCACCCCTTATTGGCACAAAATGCTTCACCATTATCACTGATTGATGTATTCTCCTTTATGAGATCTGCATTTATATTCCTAGCTTTTTCAAAAATTATAGACTCAGGCTACAACCTGCCATCTGCTTTTCATTTATCCACACTAGTAATAGCCTTCCTACCTCTTCTAAAACTGTTGATTGCAACTTACTAACTTGAGTAACACCTTTAGTGACACTAGCTTCCTTCTTCAAATCTTATTTCTGTAAGAGTGTCAAAATGGTGGATTTCAACATGCTGCACACATTAGTCAGATTGATCACACACATTCTACTGTCATATTTTCCCACAATTTCCTTGTTTTTGATTGTGTTTGCTTTCTTTACCTTCCCCTTCTTTCTTAGCTTCTTTTCTACCTTTTTGGGTGCCATTTTGATAGCAGTAAATGTAGTGAGCATATAAAGCCCAGGCCAAAATCACATCCACACCATATGCATCTGATCTCACACTGCTGCTTAAATATACTTATATACAGTTTTCTGGCATCACAAATCTTTGTACACAGGCACACAAGTGGATGGCTTTCAGATTGTAACCTGAAATTTTGGTGGTAAATTAAACCTAAAATTTTGGTCCTTATCCAAGTTGTTCATATATGGGGCTGGTCATAACTTGAGGGTCTACTCTATTAGAAAAGAAAAAGTCTCAAAAGTGGTTGAACCATGTTTATGGGGAAGTATGTTACTGTGCTTGACTTTAACAAAGTCAAACATTTTGAGGTGTGCTCTTGCATATTCTGTCAATTATTTTCCAAAAATTGAAATATCACAGAATTTGACCTGATTTCCAATGTTTTAACATTGTTTTTATTAGTGCAGGTAAGTTACTGAATTTCAATTATTCGTAGAAAATGTGAGGTTTTGAGATTACAAAAGGGGATTGGTGAAAAGAATATAGTATCTGTGCCCAGTACTCATCACATGGATCACAAAATTACATACATATATAAGGACACAACCACATACACACAGTTATAATGGACTTTCATCTGTGTTACCAGATTTCTGTAGTTCAAACATATTATAACAAACTGCATGAGGCATCCCAATTGCTTCATAATGGTTCCTTACTTTAATTTAATTTTGATAACTACAAGGGATAAAAAGAAAAAGAATTTCATGGAATTATTACTTTTAGTTTTTAAGAACAAAGAACACTTAGTGATCAACAAAAGTGGGATATGCTGTGCAATATCTGTCATTTTTATATTTAGTTACCATGTGTTAAGGTCAGCAATATCACATTCTGGAATGATTGTAGTAGTTTTAATAATAAAAGAGAAAAAAACATTAGGAGAGTTTTGTGTAACTGCTACTTGATGGAGGGATAAAAAAATTGTAATGAATTCCTTAGTGTGAACAGCAAATTAAGTCTGTTATTCAGTGATAATGATTATAAATAACAGAATTTTATTGCAGAAAAAGTCATTGTATAAAGTTTGTTTTCTTTATTTTTAACATGTTTTAAACTCAAATTATGTGAAAAGTAATGGTCAGTTTTTTATATCTCTGCAGTCTGTACCACAGGAAAAATGCAAAAAGTAACAAATTTCCTAGTACATCAAAAGAACAGAAAATGCATGTAATTACATTGTAAAACATATAGGAAATGTGATCTCAAAGAATACCATAACTTTCACAAGTTTGGAATTTCTGGACAGACTTCATGAAGTAGAAAACTCTAGTATGAGCAGATTTTAGTTCACTTTTACTTCAAAATGAAATTTCTTCCTCATATAGATTAGAACTGGAATTTCAAGGATAAATATAATTAATTCTTATTCTCAGACCAGATACAGAAGCTCTATTAGTTCTTATTATATATTTAATGTCAACATCTTTTGAGTTTAATTTCTGAGAGGCAGAATTCCTAATCATCTAGGAGGAAGGCAAATATCAGATTTAATTTTTTTTCATAAAGGGCTCAAATCATTTTGACAAAACTGAACTAATTCTAGCCTTCTGCCTTCTGATCTAGTAAAAGAAGCATGAGTAAGAATACCATTGTTTCTCTCTAATCAATAAGCTACTAATTTGTTACTTGCTACTGGAAAGAATGGGGTGCATGGAATTTGGAGTATAACCTAATGAAAGAATAGCAACAAGAGATGGGTCTTATAATTTAGGAGTCTTTTCTCTCATAATCTTTAACTTTCTGTTATGATACAAAGTGAAAAAGATAGACATAGAAAATAAATACAATAGAAATGAAAACCTTTATGCCATGTATTTCAATAGTAAACAAGGCATTTTGTTAAATTAATGCTGATGAAACATAACTAAGACTAATCATTTTTGAGAAAGATCAAATGTTGGTTCACTTGGCCCATTGGAAGCTTGTGTTTATGCTGTTTGGTTATTCTTTCTTGGGAGGCAAAGAATATATACAGAAGCAAATTACGGTCAAAAGACCCTTCAGTTCTTGTCATTCCAGAGTCAGTTAACCATAATAGCTACCAAAGATTTTTCTAGCATATAATTTTTTAATGTTTTACTGAGTCTATTTTATCCAATTATGTTATTTTAAAGATAGTATAGCTCTAAATAGAAAGTCTTATCAGTAGTAGATTTTATTTCAGAATGCAAGAACAATGGAAAAGCATGTTGCTAATGTACAACAATTTCATCTCTAAGACATGATT
Organism: Hydrochoerus hydrochaeris; assembly: GCA_004027455.1. NCBI lineage: Eukaryota > Metazoa > Chordata > Mammalia > Rodentia > Hydrochaeridae > Hydrochoerus > Hydrochoerus hydrochaeris. Next base: position 81,680 of record PVLA01006997.1, read on the forward strand.
TTCTTTCTGCATGTGATCAAAAGCAAAACAAGCTTACTTATATTAATATAGGCCATTTCCTAACTCAGCCTTAAGCTATTTCAACCTCAAGCTTCCTATTTTCAAAGACACTGGGTCTTAAGAGAAATGTTGTATTTTAAGCTACTATGTCAAATTGATCAATTTAAAAATATACCTACAATGCATAGCTGAAGCAAAAATCCATAAGAAAAAAATAGCATTTGTTGGAATCTTGCTAAATAACCCCATTAGAATAACATTTTGGGTTAACATAAAAAGATTTAAGAGAAAATTTTCTAACTTTTAAAAGTTCCTAAACAGGAACAATAAAAGAAAACATCTCTTCATCTCTCTCCACTATCCCCTTTCTCTTTCTCCTTACTCTAAAAGCCTGGTGTAGTAGAGCACATCTGCAATTCTAGCACTCAGGAGACTGAGGCAGGAGGATCATTATGAGTTTGAGGTCAGTCTGGGATACAAAGTGAGCTCAAGGCCAGCCTGCACTGCATAGAGAGACACTGTCTCAAAAAGACCCATTTTTTTTTTTTACTCTGAAGAGTATTTCCAGTTTTTAGTTGTGAAGAAATGATTTGAAGTTGTACCACTGTTACCTAATTCATAGTAAAAATTCACAATAGTAGTATTCGTATTATTAGGCAATAGCTGTGCATTTTACTTACAGTAAAGTGGATTTGTGTCCTCTGGCCCTTTAGTTGTCTGTGAGCTGTTGAGTGCTCATTAATTAATTCGAGAAGAAAATACCTGCTGATTATCCTGTGAATGATAGCACTGGACACAGGGGAAATGGAAAGGAAGTAAATTTGTTTTGGAAATCCCATCTTCCCATCTCCTCCACCTCTCTTCTTTACCCTAACATCTCTTTCCCACCCATAATAGTGACACTTTTAACCCAGGTAGCAGAGGATATATATGAGGTAGATGTTTCGGAGGGAAGAAGAACTTTTAGCAACTACAACTCAATGGTAGTAACTGAAAATATCAATAACTAGGATAAAATGCTTTTAAGATGCTTTCCCAAAGAGTGTTCACTTCTCGGGTGAGGCGTAGTGGTACTTTCCTATAATCCCAGACTCTGAAAGGCAGAGGAAGGAGATACAAAGTTTAAACTCATCCTGAGCAATGTAACAATACCCTATTTAAATTTTTTAAAAATATATATGCCTAAAGGCTGCAGATGCAGCTCAGAGAAAAGCCTGTGGGTTAAAAAAAATAAGTTTTAACTATTGCCATGGTCTTTTATAAGCAGCGTTTACTCATTCAGCTAAGAAATACAAATGACATCTAACTATATTTACTAGCAGGATTACATCTTATTTATTCCCCTGATTCGATAAACTAAATCCATTTCAACTATTCTTTAATGATTGTTCTGTTTCTAAGTGATAAAGTGAGTAGTAGAACTGGCATTTTAATACTCCCTGTTCTAAATTCCAAGTGCAATATTTACAACCAGTGTCTTCCTCCCAGGGCTTAAAGAGACAGTCTTTCCATGAAGATCATCACCATAACCACCTTACCAATCAAGAGAAAGACTGGGTTCAGGAAACGAGACATTGCTTATGGTAGAGGGCAATTGCTAAAAATCCAAATATGAATGGAGTTATTTTGTACTGGAGAAGGAGTTATGATGTACTCTTGCCAGAGAAAAGGAAGGCCTCAGGAAAATTATTCTCAATGATTGCTTCAATAATCCAACTTCCAACTGCTGATAACTTATTTAAAAGTTTCCACAATACTCGGTTGAAGTTTAGTGTGGGTTAAGTGCAAAAAGGAAGATATTCAAGAAAAGACAGGGAAGCAAACCTATATTCTAATGCTAGATATGAACTATAATCCACAATTTTCTGTGTAGACCCTAAGTAGAGAGATGGCTACAAGGTGTCTTGCTGGTGTCTACTAAGGGAAATCCAGCAGTAAGCTCTTACAGGTGGCTTGGGAGAGGAGTTGAAGCTAGAGGGATAAGATAAAGACTAACTTGGATCTCTCAGAAAACTGTGGAGAAAGCATTTCTGCATCTCCAAGAAATTATTTCTGCTTAGCATTAGTAAATAATCTTGTTGAAGAGAAACACGTGAGGAAGAAAACTCTGTCCACCCACCAGAAAAGTGTATGAAAAAAAAGAAAGAAAAGAAAGGAAGGAAAATAAGCCATAAATCTAACTAAAGCAACAGAGAGGGAATGTGAGATTAACTTTTCAAAATACACAAGACTGAATGTTGACAAATTCTAAAGATTATTCTGAGAATTTAAATGACTGAAAAGACATGAAATTAGGGGTAGTAATTCAGCAAAAAACAGAGAGGTCAGCATAGTGTAGAATTACCAGAAAAATAAATTTAGCTCATATTTATCCTCAAACAAGTTAAGGTTCATTATGTACTTTAAAATGCTTATCATATTAAATTTTAGGATAAAGTCCATGAAAAGCATACAGCACTGGCATATTGATGCCATCATCATTAATTTCTTTTTAAGGTATATACAAACCTGTGATCCCAGGCATGGAAGGCTAAGGCAAGACTAGCCTGAGGCTACAAAGTGAGTTCAAGGCCAGTCTAAAATGCATAGAGAGATCCTGTCTCAAAAAGACTGAAATATTAGGTTTACCCATAGAATAATTTAAATTTTGTAGGTTTTGTTTCCTATATCATATTCTAGCATACAATTCACTCTAAAATATACAACATATTACACTGAATTGTTCTTTAACTTGTGATTACCTTTTGAAAATATTTGTTTCTAAGTTCCTCTCTCTATATCTTATAGATAGTCTAGGAATCATTTCTCATGCATGTGATTTTTTTATGATCTCATTGAATTATTTCTCAGAATTATTGGTATAGTATTGCTCTTTAAATTTTTTCATTTCATTAAGAAATACAAAATGGATACGTATTGTTTTAATCTTCACATCTTTTAGTTCCTCATAAGAATAGACATTTTCTTTGTTTACTGATCTTATTTTCTCTAGAATAAACTGCCTCTTCATATCATCTCCTTATCTGGAATCTTGTCATTCTATGTAGTGAAGCTTTTTATAGGTTAGGAATATTAACTTCATTTTACTTTAAAGCTAGTTAACTCTTCTGGTTCTGTCCCTCCCTTAAGGGATGCACATTCATGAGATGGACACAAATATCTTAGAGTCAGGATAAGCTTCTTGCAGTTAATTGTTTTTTCATTCTAAATTATTCAAGAGATCATGCCATTGGGAGGAGAGGTTCATCAGCCAGTATATGATTCCCACTCAGGTAATTACATTCTGGTAATTGGGGCTATTCTCATGGTGCTCCTGAGCATAGGAGTCTCTGGGACTGAGAGGTTTATTTTGGTGGGTCAGAAAAAATGTTTTCCATGTGTGGGTGAAAGAATAACATTCCTCATCCTTTAACAGTTACTGAAAATGGTTTATTTGCATTATTTTACATACCTTCATCCCGCATTTCCATTCCAAAACAGAGCTTGTAGTTCAGCAGAGAGGCAGGTCCACACAGCCTTAAAATGAGAGTTGCATGGTAAATAACAGAATTGGGACAAGTGGGCATCGTAATGCAGTAACAGCAGAGGACATGCCCCTTCAGGTAGCTCTAAGCCCAGAATGCTTCTCTATGGGGAAGACTTTCCAGTAATATTAGTTAAGGGAAGATTGGGCATAGTCTTATGAAACCTTAGAATGAGAATTTCTACTTATGTTATTGGGGTATAAGGGTCCTGCAGAGCCGTTTTTTTAAAAACTAAGGAATTTGCTCTATGGTCTGTAGCTACACTCCTTAATCTGGCTTCCATGCAGAAACAACCTTGCTGCAATGAGAAGGCAATGAATAGTCACCATAAGTATTGTGTCAAGAATGTTAAACCTGAAGGCAGAGAAGAAAAATTACGGAAGAAAGCAGGGTGGTGAGTAATAAGTACATGGCGCAGGTGTGTAGTTTGAAGGTAGAGACAAACTGTTTTGAAGACCACGAAGACCTGAGTGCACATACAGCGCTCACAAACAGCCACAACAGCGTCCTCCATTGTTTCATTCATGAATAACTTATTCCATCCCCCACTTGCTAGTTTTTTAAATTTATGGAGGATCTGCTTACATTACACCTTTTCACCAAATGTCTTCATGCATTATATTAATAAAAGGTTTGTCAGCAGAAAAATATGATGAATCCAATGTAAAAGCCAGAAACTTACTAAAAACTGAGCATCTCCAACTCCTAACCACTGCTATGTTGCTTTATATTCCTGTGAAAAAAGAATCATAGCATTACTTAATTCACATAGGTCATTTGTCAAAACTATCTTTGTTCCATCATCACAGTATCAAGCAGTAAGATTAAATATTTTATTATGTTTATACTCTTTTTGATAAATAAAAACAAGGTTCCCGGACAAGAAATACAACTGACCATATAAGTGACTTTATAGTAATAATTAAAATTCCTTTGCTCAAATTGGGCTCAGGCTGGAATGCCTGCCTGAAACCCCAGCTCCTTAAGAAGCTGAAGCAGGAAGATTCCAAGTTGATGACCTGCCTGGGCAACTTAAGTGAGATTTTTCTTTAAAAAAATAGAAAGGGTTGGTAGGGTGTTGCCTGGCATGAAGTAATGAGTGCAACTTCAAGTACTAGAAAAAACATTCCTCTGCCTAAAATTATTTGTTTTTAGAACTCTCTTAATGGTGACCACAAGCAGAGATTAAGGTTTCTGGTGACTATTAGAATGTTAATAGTCCCCCAAATAGGACAATATAGACACACATCATCAATGATTCACACTGGGTCACTAATTTTCCATATTTCAAAAAATTATCTATAAAAATGGTTTTAAAAGAAGAAATGTATTAGAAATTCGTCCAGTAAGTAGAACATTCTAAATGTAGGGCAGCAGGAAGAGAAGAACTTTTTTTCCTCTTAAGACAGAAACACAAGATGAAAATCCATGAAGACATCTTCACCTATTTGGTAAATGATTTATAAAAATTAAAAACATGATTTAATTCAATCATGAATAAAGCCACTGAAAATGTTACACATTAGTACTACTCTGAGTTTGAATTTATTTTCACAAGAGTGAAATCCTATGAGCTCTGCTCAGATTGTATGTCCTGATAATTAAGCTACTTCCTTCTTTAGTCCTTGAGCTAACAGAACTAATTCCTTCCCAATACCCTTCTTTACTTTTACTTTGTCAATAGGACTCTGGCTTTTTGAAGAGGGAGCAATCTGTCCAGCTAAAAATACTTGTTTTCCCAGACTCCCTTGCATCCTAATCAGGTGGCACAGTCCTGTTGTATGAAATGTAAGCAGACATCTGCTGGGATTGATGGGAAAGCTGTTGCTTTCCTGATATAGTCACCATCCACTCCTGCCTCCCTCTTTAGTTCTTTATCTTTTCTTTTTGTTTGCTGGAATACAGCATAAGACATAGCGGGCAAGCATCCTCTTGCAATCATAAAATGCCAAGATTGAGGGCAAAAGCCTGCAAGCTACGTCTGACAGACCACAGTTGGAAGGAATTTAGATTCCTGGTGGTATGACTGAGCTCCCTGTACTATCTACTCCTAAACTGTTTGTTTCAGGCGACCAGACCTGCCTGTTAGGGTCACTATTGCAGCTTTATATTATTTGGAACTAAATACATCCATAATAGTTCCTTGTTCTGATCCCACATGGGTATGAGATTTTCTTAGGATGTCATTTATTAAAACTTTTTGAGTTTTATACTCTGGACTTCTGAGCATATACAAATAAAAAAAGAAATTCCACTGTGATAAATTCATCACCTATTAGGCACTGTGTAGTCTCTCTGACGTGTCAAAAAGCTCTGATTTCTTTCCACTTTTCAATGGATATTTATTTAACATCTACTACATTTTAGGCACCACAAAATATATAAAATCAATCTATTATTTGGGCTTGTATCCAGTTTTATTTAAAAAAGTCCTGTTTTGTAAAAATATCTTCATTAATTTTAGTGATATTGACAGAATATTTCCTCTTCAAATGATTAGTTTGATATCATATGAAATTCAAGGGTTATCTTCTGTATAAGTTTAGGAATATAATTTCTCCTCTATAAAATCTCCTAAACATGGTTCAGAGAGCTTCCAGTCAGTGAGCACATCAACTTCTTAGCAAGGTTGTGCCCCAGAGAGGGCATGAGAGCGCCACATATGTAATTCCCAACCACTTCCATCCTGAGACTCGTGTATCTCTTCCATTTGGCTGTTCTCACATCTGCTTCTTGTAACCAACCACTGATAATAAGATTTTTAAAGAACAGAGTTTGTAAGTGGGGAACATCATTAAAGTCATATTGAAATTTAAGAGCAGGGGATCAATGAATGAGGGCTGCAATATTCAAATTAAAAAACAACTTGTCTGGGCAAAGCTTTTCAACACTTAAGGATTTTCTGTTTTTCTTTACCTTGAACTTAATGCTTATATTTGTCAAATAAGTGTAGAGATAAGTAGAATTTCTGACACTTAAGAAAAGTTTAATCGTGCATATATTTGTGTGTGGAGACTGTTCTAAGAATCAATGAGTTTGCGAGAGATTTAAATATCTCTAAGCTCCCCAACTTTACAGCTTAAACTTTCTATTCCAAACTACCAGTCATATTCTTTTTGAGTCCAGTTGAAAGGTTCTTAATAGGTGTAGTTTTAGGTCTGGTTTATAGGAATAAGCATTCTTTGCACATTTATGTACAGACCAATTTTTACTTTGCTTTTTCTCTTATGGACAAAGCTTTCTTGCACGGATCTTGGAAATTATCCTGATTCCATAATGGATGGGCCCCTTATAGAGATGGTTGATTTGGGAAAAGGCACAATGGATAATAACCCTGTGTAAATTATGGAGAACTAAAGTGTTACCCAAGCAGTCCATAAGTTATTCATGAGTATAATTCAGAATACACAAGGCTCAATGTACTATATATCCTACCAGCTCAGCTTCCTGCTATATTTTAGATCTAACAGGATTCATGTTACTTATTTGTCTTTGTATTGACAATGTGCTTATAATAAACTGAATGGCCTCTATGAGAATATTAAGGGTTGAGTGAATTATTTGTCATGTTTGGGGACACAAGCTTGTCCTACTCCAGTACAAAGTGTCAATGGTGCCAGAATAGTGCTTGAACATAAAAAATGAGTATGGTACTTATATTTGAATGTGTAACTATGGGTTCCTATTTATGAGACTACTAAATACGAATGTACGCATACATCCACATACATGTTGGTTCTTAGAGTGGTCTATGTCATGAACATTAATGTTGTCTATGTGTGCTTCTGCTTTTCCCAAAAAACACACTGATTCTAAGAGAAATTGATTTTGAGATAAACTATTTATTGTCCAAAGCTTCTGTTCTGAAAGTCTAGAAGTAAAAACTCTGCATGACTTGACTAAGAAGCCACACTTGATAATCATGCCTGTTCTACATCCTTGAGATAACATTAGGTCATAAAAATGACTCAGATCACAGCATATTAACTTTAAAATAACAATGAAAATTTCTTTTTAAAAAATAACCAGACAACTGGGCATGCTGGTGCAAGCCTATAATCCCAGCACTTGGAAGGCTGAGGCAGAAAGTTTGCCATGAGTTCAAAGTCAGCCTGGGTTACATAGCAGAGTTCAAGGATAACCTGAACATATAGCAAGACCTTGTCTCAAAAAAAAAAAAAGCAAAAAAATAATAAAAGCCCAGACAATTATTTTAATATTTTTTGAGTACAAATGCAGTCCCCCACTACCACAAATTATGCAGTCAACTCTCCCACATTTGGGGAAATCACAGGGGTCAGCACATCTGAAGTGCAATGGATAAGCCTTGCCCTGGGAAAACTACTTTCATGTTCATGGTCTCTCCCCTGCTAGGTAAGTATTATTTTAATTTTTTTAAAATTTTAAATAAAGCACAATATAGTAAAACCTTGTATTGTAACTTGTTCTGCAAATGTTCTGCTAGACCAGCAAATATTTCTAATACATTTTAATTTGAGAAATGAGTAATATCTTGCAATACCAGCAGTAGATGATGCTGAACATCACAGGATCACAACTGACCCAATGGTTTTCCTCCATCCCCTATGACACTCCCATCAACAAGAGGTTAGGGAGGATATCTCTGCAGAGGAAGAGGAGAAAAAGGTGGAAGAATCCCTCACACCAAGTGAAATTGGGTGTATAAAATGTGGAAAACTACAAAGTTTTGTAGAAAAGCATCACTCAAATAAGGTTGTAACAGTGGGAGTAATGACTCTGTTTAACAAAAATGCAACGTCACATTTCAAATCCTCAAAAGGAGACAGGCAAGTGTCACTGAACACGTTCTTGTTAAGCCTGCTCAAAAAGAAAAAGATTCTATCGAGGCTTTAGATGGCAGTGATTCTGTTTGTGACAGTGAAAGTCAACCTATACAATAACCCTCCTTTCATCTGTCTCCCATCAACCACAAAGGTTTTCAAAGAGAAGTGAAAATTAATGTTTATTTTTATTTATATTTTGTATTTTCTTTATTATTATTATTATTAATATTATAGTATTGCAATTGCTTTCTATGAATATTTTTGGGTTTTGGAAAGAATCTCAGTTTCCATTAATTCTTATGGGGAATTTCACTTTGATGTACAAGTGTTTTAGACTACAAGCATGTTTCCAGAACAAATCATACTCACAAATCAAGGTTTTACTGAACATCTTCATAGAATTTTGCAGGAAGTCTGAAGGAAGGAGAGATATTACAGGTGTTCATGCCATCTTTTCCCACTCTTCACACAGAAATAGCTGGAGATTTAGCCTACTAACAAAGCATCTTTTAAAATCACAAGCAAATGAATATTTAGGAAAAGTCCAAAAAGAATTTCCAAAGTGAAAACACAGAAGTTAAAGAAAACAGTTAAAACATTTATTGATTCAAGTTACCACATATTAGTTAAATTTATAGGCTCTTATTGGCTTAAAAGAGAAAAAAAATTTGCTTTGTCATGAAGTATATGGTTAAAGCATACACAGCTGAACTTCTTATCTTCCCCTCCAACATTATTAAATATACACATACACACCAAATAATAAACCTGACCAAGACAGTATATATATCCATGAGGCAAGCCAGTAGTACTGCAATTACTTCAACAGAGGCTGCCAGTCTTGAACAATCCATAAAAATGGGATAGGTGAAACTGTTCCTGTCCATTCTATCTAACAAATAAATTCATGATGCTGAATAAAATAGTATCACAACCTTAGAAATGAGTAATTCTCAATTTATAAGAAAAGATAAAAGGGAAGGATGCTTTCCTCTAAACAATAAACTATGAAAACTTAACTGTAGATCAAATAATGCTGCCATGTTGGAGATTGCACACTTTCTCTAGCAGACATTTCTGGGATATTACTGTTGCTTTTGTTAAAACTATATATATTATTGTAACAATTCCTGTCATTGACTGACATGAGTTGGTATTGTGTGTTCCCTCTTATATAAGAATCTAGAATTATCAAGAGGGTGCGATATAGCTTGAGAAATCCAAACTTCTCAATATACATTTTAAGCTATGATAAGAGATTAGCATGCTGAGCAGTAACAGTTGGTCCTAAATTCTCTGTTCCCATCACTCCTGGTATCGACATGTAGGAATAGTAAGTCTAAGATAACTTATCAGGTTGACAGATTCATATAAAATTATTTCTCAAATCAAATTCCATAGAGAAATTATTATATAAATATTTCTGATAAATGAGAAAAGCAGTGGCAATAATAGCAATTTTTTTTTACATTTGATCACTTATAGATTTACAATTTCATGATTTTAGTTCTTAAATCACAATCTGGCATTAGTTATAGTAAAGGTTTGTCTATTAACTAACATTACAGATATCTTCAAAAGCTACTCAAAAGGTTGTCAAAACCAAGGTTTTACTGGGGAATTAAAATCTGCCTTTTGTATGCACCTTAACCTTTTATAGAGTTATTTCCCTCTGTCTTTCTAAAATAGCCGGTAAAATGTTCTTCTTATATGGTTGTATTAGTTTGCTGAGCACTTGGAAATTCAAATAGCAGCTATAAAATTAAAACTGTTGTTGGTGTTTGTGTTGTGTATCCCTAACAGACCTGATAGTTTCCTGAGGAGAGCTAGGTCGGTTCCTAAAACCTTCCAGCTACACACTAAGCAAGCTGCAAGGCCCTTCCCAACCTTCCTCCTCTAGAAGCAACTTCCTCTACGTCATTTCCACACTTGTAAAGGTTTAACACATGAGATTACCACAGAGCAGAGGAAAAAAACCTGATCCCCTCCTTTTTTTTCTCTCATGTTTTCATTCTCCTCAGAGTAGGGAAAATGATTTTTTCATGGCTCTGATGTTGAGAAGATCAGCTAGTCTTTAAAACCTTGGTACTTTTCAACAATTACATATCTTTCTTTAGAAAATACACTTGCAGCATTGTTAGTGAGAACGACACTGCTGATGGTAATGATGAAAACTATTTAATGGTGGGTGCTGTAGACCACTGATTTGTGGACTTTTGAATTTTACGAACCTGAAAATTAATCAACAATAAAAAAATTGGGAAACTGTAATAGATTTGCCAGATTTTCATATTCTTCCATTTTTCTACATAAGGCAATTTGCATAAACAATCAATACTCATTATTACCTTTGTATTATGAAAAGACAATTTGACACCAAAGTAGCAGGAAAAATCACTGAATAAAATGTAAGGTCCTATTAATTTGAATTAATTTGGATTAATACAATGCTCACTAATTTTTTTTTATTTTTCATTGTTATCAGCCCAATATAACCATTTTCACTGACTAGCACCAACTGATATTTATTCAAGATGATATATCCCCAATGGTCGTAGAGATGCTGTTTCTTTAACTAGTGATAGTTACTGCCCCTTACTCACACATCTTCTTCTTCTTAACTAGTGATAGTTACTGCCCCTTACACACACATTTTCTCTTCCTCCTCCTCCTCCTCTTCCTCTTCCTCTTCGTCCTCCTCCTCCTTTTCCTCACTCTCCTTTTGCTCCTTTTTCTTCTTCTTTTTTTTGTACTCAATAGTGTATCAGTGCTTTGGGGCCTAGAAAGCATTTCATTGAAATCACTCACTAATATCTTTCTTCTTGGTTAGTAACAGAGACAGTACGAATTTTGGGTGACCTTTCAAGTTCACTCATTCAGTGCTTTCATCTCGTAGCCATATTAGTCAGCTTTCTCATTGCTGAGACAATATCCAACACCCACAATTGTAGAAGGAGAGATTTAATTTGGCTTGTAGTTCAGGAGATGCAGTCCATGGCTAGTTGTTTCCAAATCAGAAACATTAGGAAGAAGGGCATGGGAAAGAAAAGCTGCTAACCTGAGCTAGGAAGCAGAGAGAAGAAAGGAGCTAGGAGAAAGACACACCCTCCAAAGGCAGAGCCACAGTGACACACCTCCTCCAGCCAGGGCTCAGCTCCTAACAAACAGTACATTTGGCTATGAGTTCACCAGTGGCTCGATACACTGATAAGTATAGTGCACGCATGATTCGGTTTCCTTTTCAAAGCTCTACCTCTGAATACACGAGGCTTTTGGGAGACATTATGAACCACAACAGCAATTAAGGAAGTCAAGGTGAAGAGAGCTCAATTTCTAAATGCCACACAACTCCTCGATGCTATAACATGTCCATTTGCAACTCTCTTTACTCATAAAGTAACTTTTCAATTTTAGGGTCAGTATCAGAGCGCACACATATTATTCTAGCTAATTTTTATTGCAACCATATGTTATAGAAGTTAGCAGTGCCATTATACAGATGAGGAAAATGAAAGTATGTATATAACTTGAACCCCAACTGCTAGGAGGTTGTGGATTAGTCACTTAGTAAGACCTTCTCTAAATTTAATGCCTTTTATGCTCCACCATAGAATTAAGCAGATATTTATTGAGTGGCTTTCATGACCCCAGGATACTGAGTAGTGCTATAGTGAAAACAAATAAATTATACTTGAAATCCACATGAAATTAAAAAATACGGTGACTGAAAAAGCAAGATTAATATTTAGAGATAGGACCTATTCATGTTTTTGCCTCTCTTGTTTCTTCTGGAAACATCTGATTTTTGTCAGCACAATCTCCAAGCTTCTGACATAGGGAAAAAGAGATACGGCTTGATCAGCTAGGAGAAGGGAACTGGGAACAAAGAACAAAAGGAGGTAGGACTGGGATTTTGGAAAAGATTTTTCAGAAAGGGTTGGTAGAAATTTCAGTGTGGCTCTGAAATGTAAGACTGTCAGAGAAGATTTTGGTAAATTATGGCTTTGGGTTAGAAATGTCCTCATTTTAGTGTTATTCAATAAAAAGTTATATAGTTTGGGTTTTTTATAATTTCTGATATTAGGATATATTTATTTCATGTGACAGCAGAGAGTTTGGAGACAAGTATCCAAGAGGATCATATGGATTACATAGTAATTATAATCCTACTTGATTAGCACATTTTAAATTTTCAAAGATTATAGAAGTTCTATCTTATGGAGTCCACCAAAGAGATTATTCAAAATTGTAGAAGTTGAGGCTTAATAACATTTTACTTTTGTCCAGGATTAGGCAATTAACAAGATAATATGATCTATATTATAACTTCAGTTTTTAGAAGTCTAAATCCAATGTATTTCATTACCATGTAGAAAAGAGTAGGTGAGATGATTAATAAATAATATAAGAAAAGATTTTATAAGAAACGAGGGGGACCCCTATCTGGCACAAACTAGTGTCTCCACAAATATTTGTTTAATGGTTGAATAAATAAGTGATAAAAGGTAGAGTGTACTAATGTACTGCAGCAGTTCACACAGGGACACAGGGACACAGAGACCCAGTGGGCAGAAGCTGTCAGATAAGAAAAAGAGACATCTCAAGCAAGGCAGTGGATGATGATAGGAGACATTTTTATGGAAGAGACAAGAGGCCACTGTGAGAGACTGGAGGTATTTGGGAAATAAATATTAGTGGTAGAAGCCTATTACAAAGCTTTTAACAACATGGTTGAAGATCTTAGACCTGGTATGAAAAGAAAAAGGTATCCATTGAGCTTTATCTGCTCTTTTCTGTTTATTAGTAGAGAGATCAGGGAAGAAAATTATTTTAGCAATTCTAATCCAATGTGGTACGTGTCTAGGAATTCAGGGCAAGTCAGATACATGCCATCCCAGACCCCTGATGCACTAGCTGTGAACACTTTGAATCCAGATCCCAAGTCTGGGTCACTTCTTCTCCATGGTTCTTTTGGTACTACCTCATGATATCTACTGTATAGTTGGGCTAAATAGAATTTATATCAGTACATTTTTATATGCTTAGGGAAAGTCCTTAGTGCGAACCCTGCTCAAGTCTCATTTCTTCTTCAGGACAAATATCCAGAATCATATTAGCAGTTATCCCTGCCTGTGTTTTCTTGCCTCTTTTGGGGGTGCATTGTCTCCCCAATATATTATTCCTTTATATCCATACAACCAATCCTAGCTCAAAAGAAATTAGTAATTTAATACTTCCTATCAGATAAACTGTTGTATCACTTTTTAGAAAATTAGCCTTCCCTCATTTAAAACTCATATTTCTTCAGAGGTCTACTCTCAAGTCACAGAAATTCAATTATAAGCTAATAATTGGTACTAATGTATGATAACTAGAAAAGGTAACTGATTAATGGGTTGTGTAATCTTACTGAACTGATAGAATTCTGGCTAACAGGGTAAAACTAAACAAGGCAGCAGATTGTAAAGTTAAGACTCCCTCACTTGAATTAGAATGGTCTCTGAATTTGAATTCAAGCTTTTCCACTCTATATTGATGGTATTTACGCAAGTTTCCAACTTTCTCAGTGTCTCAAATTTTTGTATGGACATCAATTTTAATAACAGCTCTTACTTTCTACAGTTTTATAAAGATTGAAATAAATATTGCATATAAAGCACATATAATATTGGCACATAGTAATTTCTTCATAATTTTTATCTATTATTTTGAGTATTAAAAGAGGAAAAAAAAAGGAATGAAAATGTGTGGACCTTATGTCAGAAGAGTACCGAGTTTTAGGAGATAATTGTTGAGTTAAAAAGAGGGTAAACAGCATTGGAGAAGGCCAAAAGACAGAGAGAGAAAGCACAGTGAAGCAACAAGGACGAAATGTTACAGTGCAGATGGATGACTCGGTGTCTTCCTTTCTGGGTAATTTTTGGTGGCTATGTTTATAATTTAAAATTTCTTAATATGTTTAAAATTCAAGGAAAATAGAGATTGCTTGTTTGAGATGAAAGACAATCTTTCAGAGCTATATGAAGGTATATGCAGAGATTTTTTTTCATGTCCAGGAATCCCCCATTGTCTGCCATTTCACTTTCTGCAACATCAGTTCCCACAATGCAAAAAACATTAAGTAAAAATTCCAGAAATAAACTCATAAGCTTTAAATCATTCACTGTTTTTGAGGAATGTAATTAGATCTCATACCATCCTGCTCAGTCCTGACCACAAAACAAATCATTTCTTCCTAGGATCTATTTTCACAGGTTTCAGTGCTTACTTTAAAGAAACTTTTGTTTTGTTTTATTCTCTTTAAAGTAAAAAAAAAATTTAAAAAGAAACTTTTATTCAACAATGGCCCCAATGAGCAAAACCTTGTTATTTTATTATAGTATCCTGTTACAATTGTTCTATTATTAGTTACTTTTTATATATTATTCTGCCTAATATATAAATTAAGCTTTATTTTAGATATATATGTATAGAAGAAAACATAGCATCTATGGGATTCAATTCTAGCCACGTTCCAGGTATCTAGCAGGGGTCTGTCCAGTATAAATAAGAGAGGACTATTCCATATAGTTTAAATAACTATGAAATTAATAGTAAATCTAAATAATGACAAGACTTAAAACTTTAGTTCTTAGAAACTACTTTCCTAACTCCAGTGTTAGATTGGTAAGAAACTGAAATTCACTCTGTAGATTTGAAATTTGAAAGCTATTGTTATTACAACAAATAACCATGTTATGGCATAGAATAACATGAATTTATTATCCTAGATTGGAGATGAGGCCTTTAAAGTAGCACTGAGTTTTGCCTCCCTCTTTCATATTTAAGGACTCTTATGATTACACTGTATCCACTAAATCCAAGATAATATCTCCCTAACTCAAGTTCGCCTTATTAGCTACCTTAATTCCCTCTACAATGTTAATGATTTTTTAATCTAATGTCATGTAACCTCACTAAGTCTGGGATTCCATGACTAAGATGTGTTCAGTTTTGTATGATCATTACTCTGTACAATACTGTACAGACTGGACTCTACTAATTCTTTATATTTAACAGAACTGAAATAGATCCACTATATGTAATTATCACAGTGAATGGATACTACTTAAGAAGTCTATCAAGTTAGAGAGCAATTCTTCCTGCTTACTAACGACTTGGTGAAATTGATCAAACATTTATATACAACAATTTCTTCATTTAAATGAGAATCACCATACCTTACCTCACATTGTTATTGTGAAAATTAAATACATTAATATAAATAATTTATGAAGGCATCCAAATCAAAACAAAAGAAATACATTGACCTCTGTTCATAGATGACATGATCTTATATCTGAAAAATCCTAAAGATTCCACAAAAAAGTAAAACCTAATAAATCAGCAAGGGAGGATACTAAATCAAGATGCAAGAATCAACTACATTTATATCCACTAACAACAAACAATCCAAAAAATAAATTAAGAAAACAATCTCATAAACAATAACATGAGGAATAAAACACTTAAAAATGAAGTTAACCAAGAAAGTGAACAATTTGTACATATACAACTATGAAATGAATTTTAGCTATGAAGCCAGCATGTGTTAATGGATTAGAAGACTTATTATTGTTAAAATGTCTGTAACACCCAAAGAATCTATAGTCTCTGTGCAACTCATATCAAAATACTGTACCAATGTCATTTTTATAGAAATGGAAAAACCAATCCCAAGTTCACATGGCACCACAAAGGATGCTGAATAACAAAGAAAATCTCAAGAAAGAAAAACAACTGTGGCTTTAAGAAAACTTACCAAGCTACAGTAATCAAAGTGCTATGACATGGCATAAAGACAGACATATATATGAATGGAACAGAGGAAAGTCTGGAAATAATCCAGCATATATTTAGTTAAATGATTCTAATAAAAGTGCCAAGGCTAGCTACACAATAGGGAAAATATGTTTCAAAAATTTTCCTGAGAAAACTAAAAATCACATGCAAAAAAAAAAAACACTGGATTTTTTTCACCTTATACCATGAACAAAAATCAATTCAAAAATGATTTAAAGATATAATTGTAAGACTTCAAACTATATAATCCATAGAAGAAATCAAAGAGGGAAAGCTCCATATTATTGGTCTTTACAATAATTTTGTGGCTTTAATTCTAAAAACAGGCAAAAACCAAAAGTAGAAAAGATGAAAATATATCAAACTAAATATTTCTATACAGTAGAATAAACAAAATCTAGAGTAAAAAAGTAATCCACAGAATCGGAGACAATATTTACAAACCACATATATGATAAGCGTTTGATCCCAACATTATTCCAAGACAAACACAAATTGCCAATCATATAGGAAAAGATTCTTAACCTCAACAATCATTAGAAATTCAAATCAAAACCACAATGAAGTATCGCCTCATACCTGTTGGGATGGCCATTATCAAAAAAGGAAAAATAAAATAACAAATATTGGCAAGGGCATAGAGTTGGAACAGATGTGCATTATTGCTGAGATTGTAAAACAGTGTAACAGTTGTTGAAAACAGTAGAGAATTTCTTCAAAAATATGAGTAAATAAGAAGAGAGTTATCATATGATCCAGGAATCCCACTGCTAGGTATGTAGTGAAATCAGAATGTAGAAGAGATACTATCATTCTTATGTTCATTGCAACATAATTTATAATAGCCAAGATATAGAACAATCTAACTGTCCATAAAAAGATAAATAAATCAACTGTGATACATACATATTGTAGAATATTATTCAGTCATAAAGAGAAGAAAATCCTGCCATATACAACAATCTTGCATATACCTGGAAGACATTACACTAAATGACATAAATTAGTCACAGAAGGGCAAATACTGCCTGATTGTACTTACATTAGGGTATCTACAGTAATCAAAATCTTAATAAGAGAAAGGAAAATGGTAACTGTCAGGGGCTGGGAAGAAGGGGAAATGAGGGCGTTGCTACTCAGTGACTAACTTTTCAGTCATGCAAGATGAAAAAGTTCTACAATTTTGCTGTATGACATCATGCTTGTAGTTAATGATATTCTACTGCACAATTGAAATTTTTAGAGGAAGATTTCATGCTATGTATTTTACCACAATAGTTAAAATAGAAAAATCCCCAAATGAGGAATCAATAAATTTTAGTCATTACAATTATCAACCAAATTTATGATCTAACTAATCTTTCAAAATTACATATGATTTTATATAGTTATCAGATACTATCAATGTATCTATTCAGTCTTTCCATTTACTTGCTGGCACTTACTGATAATTTTTAAAGAAATGAACAGTATGCTACAGTAATAGAATAACAAAAATATCTTACAATTGATAAGACTTTGCAATTTCACATTTATCTTATCTGATCCTACTTAAAAGAAATGGTTCCTGCTTGTAAGAACATGGAGTCTCACTGAGAAAATAACAGCTTACGTATAAAGGCATCCAAATACCATAGACACGATATTAAAGTTTTACAATTATGAGGAAGAAAGAGCGCTCGCTGAGGGTTGATTATTACGAAAGACACTGCACAATGAGAAGCATCAAAGCAGGAAATGACCAAGGCTCCACCATCTCAGCCTACCTCAGCTGTTCCTTCTTCTGGGGCTCAGAAGACCAGACTCTGGAGGTTAATAAGAGGGCAACAGTTCAAGAGGGGAAAAAATCATACAAGTGTGTAGAGGGGAGAAAAGACCTTACCTTAGCAGTAACACCTCAGTAATTCCTCCACTAAATGTGAGACCTGT